>CAUYRT010061060.1:0-37652 GCA_963574885.1 Lepilemur ruficaudatus
TTGCCCGGGCTGTAGAGTGCCGTGGCATCAGCCTAGCTCACAGCAACCTCAAACTCCTGGGCTCAAGCAATCCTTCTGCCTCAGCCTCCCGAGTAGCTGGGACTACAGGCATGTGCCACCATGCCTGGCTAATTTTTTACACATATTTTTTAGTTGTCCAATTAATTTCTTTCTATTTATAGTAGAGACAGGGTCTTGCTCTTGCTCAGGCTGGTTTTGAACTTCTGATCTTGAGCGATCCGCCCGCCTCAGCCTCCCCGAGTGCTAGGATTACAGGCGTGAGCCACCGCACCTGGCTCATTTTTCTTTTAATGGGATTTTCTAGTTTGGGGCTTTTAGAAATAAAGCCCCAAATGCTTTGAACATTCAACAACATAGTTTAGTAGAAAATTATCCTGACCTTTTACATACTCAAGAGAGGAATTGCGCAGATATAGGATATATATGTGTGCAGATTAAAAAGTTTCTGCCAAACTCTTTTCCAAAATGGTTGAACCAATTCACATTGCCATTAATAATGTATGAGAGTTATAGTTAGTTGCTCTACGTCCTAACCAACACTTGGTTTTACTTGTCTTTTTAAATTTTACCTGTTCCAATGGGGGCATAGTGATTTCTCATTGTGGCTTTAATTTGTGTTTTTTTGGTGGTAATGAAGTTGAATCCCTTTTTGTATGTTTATTGGCCATTGGAGATCCTCCTTTGTGAATGCCTGCTAAAGTTTCCCCCTGATTATCTGTTGGGTTGTTTGCCTTTTTCTTATTGATATGTAAGAGTTTTTATTAATAAATTCTGCATATATTATCCTTTGTTGGATATATATGTGACAAACATTTTTCCCACCTGTGCCTTGTCTTTTTCGCTCCCTTAATGTTAACTTTCTCTGAATGAGCCAAATTTATAATTTTAATGTGTTTTATTTTATCATTTTTTATTTTACAGTTAGCACTTTTTGTATACTGTATAAACAATCTTTGCATATCCTATGGTCATGAAGATATTCTCCCATGCTTTCTTCTTAAAGCTTGCCTTTCACATTTAAATTCCTAATGCATCTAGAATTGATTTTTGTCTATAGTATGAAGTAAGGGGGGTCTTGATTTTCCCCCCATATAGTTATCCAATTGACCCAGCACTGTTTATTGAAGATATCATCCTTTTTTACCTGTTGCATTTCAGGGGCACCTTTGTCATAACTCAAGAAGACCTTTATATGTGTGTGTCTTTTGTTCCATTTGTTTTCTTATCTATCTTTGTTCCAATATTATGCTGTTTTAATTATAGTACTTTTATGAGTCTTGATATCTGATATTTAAATCTTCCAGTTTTATTTTTCAGAATGCCTTGGGCATTCTTGATCCTTTGTATTTCCATATGTATTTAAATTCAGCATATCAGTTTACATACACACACACACACACACACACCCTTCATAGATTTAGATTGGAATTGAAATCAGTCTATCCACATCAGTTTGGGAAGAGTTGACATCTTTACAATATCAAGTCTTCCATCACATGAACTTAATGTGTTCCTTCATTTATTTAGTTTTTTTTTTAAATTTCCCTCAATAATGATTTATAGTTTTCAGTATATAGAGCTCTTCCAATCTTTTGTTAGATTTATTCCTGTGTATTTGGTTTTGGGGTTTTTGTTGTTGTTCTTTTTGATACTATGGGAAATGGTATCATTTTTTAAAGTTTTATTTTGTATTTGCTAGTATACAGAAATGCATCCATTTTTGTGTGTTGGCCATATACCCAACAGCTTTTCCAAATTCATTTATTAAATACGATATTTTATAGATTCTTTTGGATTTTCTGTGTACATAGTTATCTGTCATCTGTGATTGGTGGCAGTTTTGGTTCTTACTTCCCAATCTTTATATCTCTTATTTCATTTTCTTTCTTTATTGTGCTGGCTAGGACCTCCAGTATACTGATGAATAGAAGTGGTAAATAAAAGCAGGAATCGTCTCATTCCTGATCTCAGGGGAAAAGCATTCAATATTTCACCACAAAGTATAATGTTTTACTTTGGGTTTTTGTTTGGTTGATTTTTAATAGATACTCTTTCATCAGATTAAAGAAACTCCCTTCTATTCCTAGTTTACTCAGAGGTGTGTGTGTTTGTTTTAACAGGGTCTCACTTTGTTGCACAGGCTGATCAAGGTACACACCCTCCTCCTGTGTCAGTCTCCTGAGTAGTTGGGACTGCAGGCCCACTTGGTTTTTGTTTTAGAACATGAATGGGTGTTTAATTTTCATGAATTCAGGAAAAGCATTGGATGCTATGATCATGTGGGTTTTTTCTCCTTTTGTCTGTTAATAGTTATTTACGTAAGTTGATTTTTCCCCCAAGTGTTACATTACTCTTGCATTAAGGAAATAAACCAAAATCAAACTTGGTTGTATCGCGGTGTATCCTTTCTCTATATTGCTTGATTCAATTTGTGTACCCTTATTAGTGAGAGATTAGATGGTAATTTGCATATAATGGCTTTTTGGAGTTTTAGTGTTAAGATTATGGAGGACTCCATTAAATTGGCAAGTATATTGTTTTCTTGAAGTTTCTATGTATTATTGCTCTCTTAAATATTTGGAAGAATTCTCCAGTGTAGCCATTTGGGCCTGAAGATTTCTTTCTGGGAACATTTTTTACCAATTAAATTTCTTTAATAGATATAAGGGTATTCAAATTTTTCATTTCTTATTTCCCTTTGAATAACCTATGTTTTTTTCTTAGGAATTTGCTAGTTTCATCTAAATTTTTAATTATATGAATTTAAATTGGTCCGAACACTTGTCCTATTTTCCATTTAATAATATCTTTAAGATCTGTAGTTTTGTTTTTTTAGTCCTTTTTAAATTTAAATTTTTCTGGTTTTCTTATTAGTCTTTTGAGAGATCTGTACTCTGTTAGTCTTTTCAAAGAACCAACCTTCAGTTGTGTTTATTTTTTTTGTTGTTCATTTTCTTTGTTTTATCAATTTATACTCTAATTTCCCTTTTTGTATTTTCTTTAGGTTTATTTTGCCATCCTTTTTGTAATTTCTTAATAGATATTTAGATTATTTACTTTCAGCCTTTCTTCTTTTCTGTTAAGTGCACTTAAGGTGAACTTTCTATCTAAGCATAATTTTAACTGCATCCCACAATTTCCTTACGTGGTAAGTAAGAGTTGTTTAGTAAGGTTTGTTTTAACAAATTCAGATCCACTTAGATAAGAATTGCCCTCCTCTTCCTAGTAAGTGAGACAACACTTTTACAAAGGGGAACTGTGTGTTCTGTTTGGGGAGCTTTTCCGTTATCTGCTGTTCCTCAGTTGCTTTCAGCCAAAAATAATCCTTATGCCAGAATGGTATATTTTCGTGTGGCATATTCTAGTCCCCTTCAGCACATAAGGTGAGGCTGATCCCCTGAGTCCAGTCAGAAATTGACTTGACTCCAGGTTGTTTTAGCAAGATTCAGTCTTACTTCTGGCTCATCCCCATCCCTGGGACATAACTCCCTAAGCTTTCCCAGTTGAGAGCCTGGAGTTCTTCCCCTCTATAGCATCCTGAACTCTGTATAGATGAGAGTTTCTTCACCTTGATAAGACTGCCACAGCATTGCTTTGATTTTCTGGGCTTCCTTGCTCTTCTTAAACTTGCATCCCGTGTAACTTGGGAATTTTGCAAATGTTTTGAGAAGAAAACTAGAATAATCTTGAACTTATTTCCCAGCCATTTTGTTGTTCTTACTGGGATTCAACACCCTGGGACAGCTAAAATGTCAGTAGGTTTTCCTCCCTACGAATAGCAGCTCTGTACAGATTCCCTCCTGGCATCTTTAATCCACTTACCCCATTCCCGAGATAGTCAAATGCTGAGGCAAAAGTAGCTGCCGAATGTTTGCTCACCTCCCTATACATTTCCCTTTATCCATGGTTTTTATCCCCTGGGGTCCTTCTTAGTCTCAGCAGCTTGCTAATGATTTCAAATTTTTTTTTTTTTTTTGAGATTTTCCAGTTCTTGGTAGAAGTGTTGGTCAGCCTCAAGCTACTCCATCATGACTAGAAGCAGAAGAATGCTTGTATAGTTTTTTGGAAAAGCTCCATTAGCAATTCTTATGCACATCCTGGTTAAAAATAATTTGCCCTAGATATTAGTGAGATGTTTTATAGCACTGGTATCTTTTGAATCAGAATTGCCTTACAGTTAACACCGTCTTCATTTTAAGTCTGGTCAAGAGCAAGTGCTTATAAATCAAGTAATTAGAGTATGATAGTTGTTCCAGTTTGTTTTATTAAATGTGCCCTCAGTCAGCATTATCCCTATATGCTATAGCATGTTTAGTTTAACTAAAAGTGTGTGCATAGACTGTTAATATTCCATGAAGTTTTTCAGAGTCTGAGGGGAGAATTTGGCCCATTTTGAATGTTTTGCTAAATGTATAATGAGCCTTGCAAAACAAAATTGACTATGAATTACATAAAGTGAATAAAAACTATAATTAAGTAGTGGAAATGTTTAAAACAAAGTGAATTGTAGACATAAAAATTAATTTTTTAGGGTAAGTGATAAGTACTAGAACTAATATAATGTTAGATATTTAATGTTGAAAATTACCTTGAAAGGTTGATAAAACCGAGCACTTAAAGTTTTTATCCATTTCTGTTTATAACTTTGGAAAATATGCTTCTTTCGTTTTCTTTTTAAAAGTAGAAATGTTGAATAACTCCTTGGGTTTTTTTAAATTTTGTTTTGGGTTTTTTTTGTTGTTGGTGGTGGTGGGTTTTTTTTTTTTGTGGTGGTGGTTTTCTTTTGTTTTAGAAACATGGTAAATAAATCTCCTGGGTTTTGTTTTGTTTTGGGGATTTTAGTGTTTTGTTTTGTTTTAGAAACAGAGTCTTGCTCTATTGCCCAGGCTGGCCTCAAAATCCTAAACTCAGTCTTCCTGCCTCAGCCTCCCAAGTAGCTGGGATGTTAGGCACACAACCACCACACCTGGCCACTCCCCTGTTTTAATGGGCCACTCTATTAATTTTTTATTTGACCCCCAGTACAAACAATTAGAGTCCAATCCAGAACTATGCAGATCTCTTTTAACATTCACCTGAAACTGAAAATGCTAATGAGTGCCTTGATTACATTCTGACAAACTCCTTTTCCTACCTGCTCTAAGTCTTATAAGCTGACACTACAGCAGCAGTCCCCAACCTTTTTGGCACCAGGGACCAACTTCACGGAAGACAGTTTTTCCACAGACTGGATGGAGCTTGAGGATGGTTTTGGGATGATTCAGGCAAATTACATTTATTGTGCAGTCAAACCTCTCTGCTAATGATAATCTGTATTTGCAGCTGCTCCCCAGTGCTAGCATCACTGCCTCAGCTCACCTCAGATGTCAGGCATCTGATTCTCATAAGGAGCACGCAACCCAGATTCCTTGCATGTGCAGTTTACCATAGAGTTTGCCCTCCTGTGGGAATCCAATGCCGCCACTGATCTGACAGGAGGCGGAGATTACGTGGTGATGTGAACGATGGGGAGCAGCTGTAACTACAGATGAAGCTTCCCTCGATTGCCCGCTGCTCACCTGGTTTCTAAGAGGCCCCGGACTGGTGCTGGTCCACAGCCCAGGTCTTGGGGATTGCAGCTCTACAGAGTTTTTTCTTAGCTCACTGCTATTGAATCATACTCATTTAACTTCCTCAAAATCAATTAATCCAACAAACAAAAGGAAAATTTTTACTTACCCCCTTAGCATTCCCCACCCCTTCAAACTTCACCTTAATCTTCACTGTGGAGGAAAATTTAACAGAAGTTAACCCTGTAGGCTTTTGAGCTACTTAGAGCCTAAGTCCTGGCAATGTGTTGATGATTTAAGAGTTTTCAAAGGTATATTTAACTCTATAGATTTTCTACTTACGACTTTAGCACTTAACCTCTGCATTAGAATACAGCTTTTACTGTATTCTTGAACTTCTTTCTTCTGCATTTTGGTCCTATTTTTTGATGCAAGTTTCCATATTGCTAATTAGGTGATATTGATTGATATGAAACCTATTTAAGTTGTCGCTCAACATCAACAATCTAAAACCTAGGAGAGATTAGCTGTTGAGGCTGGAAGGGCATGGGGTAGGGATCCATGATCTTTTGTATCAGAGTAAAAATGTGGTATTTAAAGTAAAAATAGACATTCTAACTTTAACAGATTAAAACCATCAAATGGCAAAGATCAAAATGTTCGAAGTTACATTGTGTTAGGAGGACAGGAGGAGCAAGGCCCATATCATAGGTAAAAACATAAACTATTAAGCCTCTTTGTGGGAACAGTTTGGTGATATCGTTAAAATTTTAATATACATACTCTTTAACTCATTAGTTCTACTTTTAGGAAATTATTCTATAAATATTCTTGCAACTGTACACAGTAGATATTTGTTGCAACATCTTTTGTAATAGCATAAAACTGGAAAAAAAAACGAATGTCTTACCAATAAAGGCCTGGCTAAATAAAGTATGATACAAAAGTGTACCTGACGATAGATAAAAAAGAATAAGGGAAATTTGTATGAACTGATGTGGGACAATCTCTAAAATATATCAAGTAAAAAAAGTACAGAACAGTATATAATAAGCTATCCTTTGGGGGGTAGAGATATAATTATACATATCCATAATTATATATATTTAATATACATTCTATTTTATTTGTATTTTATTTTGTAGTTTATATATATATGTGCATAGATATATAGATATTATATACACATACCGCCTCTGCAAGAATGTGCAAAGAACTGCTAATAGGGTTTGCCTTTGGACGGGAAACTTCAGGCACTAGGGGACTTACTTTTTACTTGTATTTGGCATCATTTACATGTATTTATTCAAAAATACATAGAGATATACATACGTATATATCTATACATAGATGCAAAGCAAAAAATCTTAACTAAAGAGATTAAGAGGAAATACAGTTTCATATTGACTTCTAGAGAATCTTTGACATAAACCTCTGAATCCTAGAATAATTATACCATACCATTATAGGTGTCTAAATGTCTCAGTTAAGGAAAATTTGCAGACTGATTCAGATGCCCCACCCTGAATTATCTTTGAATAATGAGCCTTGGAACTGTCTTCTAACATTCTGGCATCTTTCTGGCATCTGATATAATTGTTGCTTCATATACATGGCAATTGGAGTAAGTAATTGTTATTTAGAAATACACAGTAATACATTTATGATATTATATGGTTGTGTTGAAAAGGGTTTTAAATGGAAAGAACTAAATAATGTTGATTTTTTTTTTTTTTTTTTGGCCTCCTGGTAAATAGTTTTTCATTACCATGCATTCCAATATACTTTGTTTTAGGCTCGAATGCTCATCACAGAAGAAAACCTGATGACCATTATCATTAAGACTTTTATGGATCATTTGAGGCATCGAGATGCCCAGGGCAGGTTTCAGTTTGAACGATATACTGCTTTACAAGCCTTCAAGTTTAGGAGAGTTCAGAGCCTTATTTTAGATCTCAAGTAAGTTTTCATCCAATTATTAAACCAGTTGCAATTTGTAAAATGTCAGTGTTTATCTTCGTATTCATTGCTGCTTTTATCTTGTTCAGGTATATTTTAATTAGCAAACCAACTGAATGGTCAGATGAGCTGAGGCAGAAGTTCCTAGAAGGATTTGATGCCTTTTTGGAATTACTTAAATGTATGCAGGTATGTATAAACTGATACCTTTTTCTTTTTTATCCTCTTTCCTTTTTTTTTTCTTCCTTTTTCTTCCTTATTTATTTATTTTTTAAAGATATGATGTCTCTCTGTGTTGCCCAGGCTGGAGTATAGTAGCTATTCACAGGCACAATCATAGCACACTTCAGCTTCAAACTCCTGGGCTCAAGTGATCCTCCCACCTCAGCTTCTCAAGTAACTGGAACTACAGGTGTACACCACCATGCCCAGCTTCTATTTTTAGTTGTTTTTGTTCATTGAACTGAGCACCTTTCTGTCTGTGCATTTTTTTTTCATTTGGGGCATGTTTCCAAAAGATCAATTTGCATGGTTGCATTTGGGCCAAGAAGCTCCTCTATAATTGGAGACTCTTAGAAAGGTATAGAGCAAATGAGATTCCAGCAGAGGTTCCTGGCATCTACTGCTCTTTGTAATTGAATTATTTGGTTATTCTTTTGGTTGCTATTAATGTTCTTTCTTTAGAGGTTGTAAATTCATTTTTTAGATAGGCTTGCCTGGAAGTATAGTCAAGTTAGTTATTTGAGAAACTGTAGTTGTTTGGGGATTTTTTAAAAATGTTTCTCTATTTCTTTTATCTCCTTGCTGTGATATTTATATAATACAGTGTAGAACTTTTTTCCCTGTTTAATTCTATTTTTTTTTGGAACCATCCCCATACAAACAGAATCTAGAGGTAGAAACCAACAGGTACATTTAACCAGTTTTAACTGTAAGAAGATAGGTGACATTGCTAAAAATCTGAGCAAGTACTATTAATATTATGATTCCTTTAGTAGCCATATGGCTTCCTTAAGTAAAGGAATAATCAAAGTTGACATATCATTTTTAGAAAACATTCTAGTTCCTAGGTTGGGTGGCAGTTCATGGGTGTTAAGTTTATTATAATACTACTGTGTTTTTCATGTATCTATAAAAACAATAGCTACTTTGATCCTTTTGAATACTTAGTATTCTATATTCTCTAATATTTAATAAGTTCTGACATACCCAGAGAGTTAGACTGGTTTCTGAAAAGTAATTTTTTTTATTAAAAGTGGTTTATCTTTTTCTTGTTTTACTTTCTTTTGCTTTCTTTCAGATACTGTGAAAACTTAGTCGTTTATTAGGCAATAATTATTAAAACTTAGTTCTAATATAAAACCTTTATAAATTCTATGACACTTTTTAAAGCCTGCCAAATTTCTTTTTAACAATTTTTTTCTATAGATACAGAGCTAAAAAGGAATTTGAAGGATTATTGCAGTGAAGTATTGAAGTATTTTTTAGCCTAAAAGGGATCTACAAGACTGCCTCTAAAATAATTCATTCTATGCTTTATTGAGTTTTTTGATTTGTATTTTAGAGACTGTTTTATAAACACATAATTTTAAAAGCTATGATTTCTCATACTACTTCCTCTTAAAACTTATACCTTATATGTTTTTATGATCAATATACATATTTCTTCTACATTATTTCTTAGGTTTTCATATAAGAGAACAACTGTAAATTCATACAACATTTTTTCACTTCCTTTAAGGGAATGGATCCAATTGTACGTCAAGTAGGACAACATATTGAAATGGAACCAGAGTGGGAAGCAGCCTTTACGCTACAAATGAAGTTAACACATGTCATTTCAATGATGCAGGACTGGTGTGCTTTAGATGTGAGTTTCTTCTAGAGGTGGGGAATAGGAGGAAAATGGAGGGGCAGGGCTAATAAGCAGATTCCTAAATAAGTTTTGAGGAGACTTAGAGAAATAGTGTGGTGATACTTAGCTCATAAAACAGCGTATTTTCCTTTTCTACCTATAAATTCAATAAAATCTTGAAAGTTAAAACTCTAAAGCCTTAAGAAAAAACTTGAAAAATAAAGGATGAAATAATCCACGCTGTCTCTTCCCTAATACAACTATCTTCATTTCTTTTCCGTAATCCCTTCTAGACTGTGAGAATATAAAAAGTTGACAATTTAGTTTATAATCTCAACATGAAGTTTTACTACATCTGTATATCTGTCCTGTGTCTTAAAATTATTTTGGCCTGCCTTTAGTAATTAAAGTCTAGATGAGAGCCTGTGTAAGTTAGGGGGTCAGGGAATGCTTCCATGAGATCTAAAAAGTGTGTAAAAGTTAAGCGAACAAAGAGTAAATAATATTCCTGACTAAGAGAACAGCTGCATCATGCTCTGTGATAAGAAGGGATTCTGGTTGTTCCAGGAGCTATGAGAAGGCTCTGTGGTTGGAGCATAGAGGTAGAGGGCAGAGAGATGGGCAGGGGCCTGACTTCTCAGGGCCTTAGCCATAGAAAGACGTTTGTTATTTTATTCTAATTGAAATGGGAGGCCTTTAGAGACCACAAAATGGAAAAATAACATAATTCAATTTACGTGTTTTTAAAAATTACTCTGTATAAAGGGTGGATGGAGGGGTAAGAGTTGAAGCAAGGAATTTAATGGAGAGGTGGTTGGCAATGCCTTGGAGTTACTGGAGATAGAGAAAAGTGGCTAGTTTTGAGAGAAGTTTAGGTGATGAAATTGCAGGCTTGATAATAGAGTAGACAATGGGCGATGAGGGAAAGGAGGATACTGGAATAGCTTCTAGATTTCCACAGCTATATGGATCAAGGTATCATTCACTGAGACAGGAGACACAGGAAGAGAGGGGACCAACTTTGGGAGGGACTGAGTTTGGTTTTGCCCATATTGTTATTTGAGATATTTATTCATCATTGAATTTGAGGTACTTATTCAATGTTGTAGAAACCCAGCCTTTTGAGTAACTTACAGAAAAACCCTCTTTTTTAGGAAAAAGTATTAATTGAAGCTTACAAGAAATGTCTCGCTGTATTGATGCAGTGTCATGGTGGTTTTACCGATGGTGAACAGCCAATCACGCTAAGCATTTGTGGACATTCAGTGGAAACTATCAGATACTGTGTTTCCCAAGAAAAAGTTAGCATTCACCTCCCAGTTTCTCGCTTACTTGCAGGTAAAGCATTTCCCCTAAAAGACAACCCTAAATTTATCTTTTGTTTGTGGTTAATATTTATGAATACCTACTATGTGCCAGGCATTATTCTGAGAGTTTTACATGCATTAATCATCACATAGGCCTAAGAGGTAGGTATCATTAAGCTCACTTCACAGAGAGTGACTTGTTTAGTGTCACATAGCAAGAAAGAATCAGAGTTGGCATTTTGAGGCAATTTGGCACCAGAGGCCATGTTTATAACCGTTGTACCATAATGCTTCTCCAGACTTCTTAACTACAGTTAGCATGTTTTATTGTTTAACTCAATCTAGCTTCAAAGTCAGTGTTGTTAAAATTCAAACTAATCTATTATTTAAGTGATTGCTAATCATTTGAAATCACCCTAGGTTTTCTTTTGGTCTTTCTTCTCTCCCTATAAACTGTTTCGTATTTATTGATCCTCTTAAGCAGCAGGTCAAGAGCGAGCCCATATTGAGGTGATACTTCTTTAATCTCTAGTAGTTGACCTATAGGCAGTGTGTAAGTGATCGAATGTCTGCATCTTGCAGTAGCCAAAGACTTTGAATATGCAGTATCCATCTCTATAGACTCATTTTGGTACACCTTCCATATTTCTCGGTTCCAGGTATTCTTAGCCTGCTCACATACTGTTGTTACCTTTAGTTCCATTTTAACTCAGAGAATAGAAGGAAGGGAAGTTCTGAAGGTAGATATTTTTACTCATTGCAAAATATGTAATTTATCTTAAGTAACTTAATGTGATGTGAAGGCGTATTTTTTGATTCAATTTTTCTGGAAGAGATTGTGGAGAATAGTATCATTTCTTCCTTGGATGTTTGCTGGAATTCACCAGTGAAACCATCTGATGCTTTAGTTTTGGCAAGGTTACTTACTGATTTAATTTCTTTAATATAGAACTGTTTAGGATATCTATTTTTCCTTGTGTGGGTTTTGGTAGTTTGTGTCTTTCAAGGAATTGGTCCATTTCAGCTAAGTTATCAGACTCACAGGCCTAGAGTTCCTAGTATGCCTTCATTATCCTTTTAATGTACGCAAGGTTAATGGTAATGGGTTCCTCTTTATTCCAAAGGCATTTTGTTCATTGTTCTTAGCATTATCACATTATCCTGTTGATTTAAGATAACTTACTGTGAAGATTATGGAGTTATTAATTCTTAGACATATGAATATTAAAATAGTACAACAGAAATTACCTAGAATGAAATTGTGACCACATGAAGAAATTTCTTGTATTTCTATAACTTGTTCAGGCCCAGTTTTGTTTTTATATGTGCAACTGAACTGTTAATCTTTAACGTAAACAACTCATAGCATAATATTGTGAGAAAGTGTTGGACTAGAAGGCAAGAACGTGAGTCCTGTCTCCAACTCAGCCACTGATCTCTTCTGCCTTTAAAAATCTGGTTTTATGGGTAGAAGCTGATGCTGATAGTTATGCACAGTGAAAAAAGTCAATACTGTAAAAATGTACTAATTTCTGCCTAGGTCTTTACCTCCCTAAATGCTGTTGAGTGAATATTTTTCAGTTTTCATTTCATTGTATTTGATAAACCTTGGCCTAAATGCTTATAATCTAATTGGAGAGCTAAGTAAACATATATAAAACAGTTCATGAACAACTTGGGGCATGTGCTAATGGAGCTTGAGTAGTAAATGTTGAGAACAAATTATTAGAATGATATTAGAGGTCTTTCCAAATAAAGAAAGCCTCAAACCAGGCTAGAGCAAGTGGCCAATATATATTGATAAGATTGTAAATTGCATTTTCTGTTTAGGCAACAGCATAAACAGGACACAATCAGAATGAACTAAGGTTGAGCTGTGTAAGCGCCTCTTGAGGTTAGAAGCTAAAGAGGCTTTGATCCTAAACTGGAAGTTTGGGGGAACTTACTGCTGAGGTCAGGATCAATGCAGACCACAAGCCCCATGGCCAGTTTCTCTGTTCAGTTGCCAGCAGAATCTCTCACTGCTGTACTTTAAATGGGAACAAACTCCATGGCCCGGTGAAATATGACTCTTAAAGTTGGTATAATATATCTGAATGCTCTTGATAGTTATATAGGTGCATTTGCTGTGCTTGTACATCTAACATTTACTTTTTAAAATGTCAGCAATGTATGTTGGTGCATGTATAAAGTGTGCCTTTGATAAAGAGATTCATAAGAATGACCATTCAAAAGCTTCATTTATGGATATAGTTTATTTTGTGTCTTAATTTGTAACCTGATAGGTTCCCAAACAGAAAAGAAGATATATAAAGTTGAGTGAATTTTTAGGGATTTTTTTCTAAACGATTTTAACTTACAGAAATTGTTTGTTTGTTTGTTCTTCCATACAGGTTTGCATGTTTTATTAAGCAAAAGTGAAGTGGCATATAAATTTCCAGAGCTCCTACCTCTAGTAAGTGGTGCTGACCTTTAAAAGTGAATGCATATTTATTATGTTCCTTGTATTTGAAATCACTTTGAAACAAACTTTATTACTTTGGGTTCTCCAGAGAAACAGAACTAATAAGATATGTATGTACACTCTCTCTCTACATATCTATAGAGATTTAGTTTAAGGAATTGTCTCATACAATTATGGGGGCTGGCAAGTCTGAAATCTGCAGGGCAACCCAAAGCAGACTGGAGAGACCCAGGGAAGAGTTGATGTAGCAGTCTGAAGTACAAAGGTAGTCATGGAGGCAGAATTCCTTTCTCCTCAGGGAGACCTCAGTCTTTTCTGTTAAGGCCTTCAAGTGAATTGTCTAACTTATATTTTATAAAAGCTTCCATTCCTATCAACCAACCTTTCTTTATAAAGTTGATTTTTTTTGTGTTTTTTTGTTTGTTTGTTTTGTATACACAGAGTGAACTTAGCCCACCCATGTTGATAGAACACCCTCTTAGATGTCTTGTTTTATGTGCCCAAGTACATGCTGGAATGTGGAGAAGAAATGGGTTCTCTCTAGTAAACCAGGTAAGCGTTTTTTAATTCTATGGACAGTTTTCATTTGATTCCTTGGCTTCTGTGAAGGTTGTAATTTTCAGTGGATTTAGTCAGAAGTTGAGTATCTATATTAACATTGTTTGAAAAGAGAAATGTAATAATAAACCAAAAATTTTCTTCGAACTTTTCATCATAGTTTGTCAGTAATTAATATCAAAAGTAGAGATGAACAACTGTGGTCTTGATTTTCACTTGAAATTATTTTTTAAAACAATGTCCGAGGCCAGGCCTCACGCCTGTAATCCTAGCACTCTTGGAGGCCAAGGTGGGAGGATCACTTGAGCTCAGGAGTTCTGAAACCAGCCTCAGCAAGAGTGAGACCCCATCTTTACTAAAAACAGAAAAAAAATTAGCCAAGCAACTAAAAGTAGAAAACATTAGCTGGACATGGTGATGTGTGCCTATAGTTCCAGATACTCCAGAGGCTGAGACAGGAGGATCACTTGAGCCCAGGAGTTTGAGGTTGCTGTGAGCTAGGCTGATGGCCATGGCACTCTAGCTTGGGCAACAGAGCGAGACTTTGTGTCAAAAAAAAAAAAAAAACAAAGTTGGATATTAAAAATATAATAAAAATCAAGGCTTCATCTATTTAAATTGGGTTAAAAGGTACAAGTTCATTTAATATATCTCTAAAATTGGAATTTTACTTTTTGAGCTTCATTTAGGATTGGTATGAATTTTTTTCCTATTTTTGGTAGCTCTAAACCTTCCTGAAACAACCACCTTTTACTTTGTTGGTTGGGAGATCTCGAAATTGGCTATGAAATGTGAACCACAGAATGATTACTATAATCTAGAAGTTTCTAATTAATCTGTACTAAGACAGGGTTGACTGTTTGGGAAATACTGTCACATGCATACTCTTACACACCAATGTGCTTTTATGGGGAGAGGAGGGAGCTGAGCCAATAAAAACCTATTTACTCAATGTAATTAATTATTTTTTTAGATTTATTACTACCATAATGTGAAATGCAGACGTGAGATGTTTGACAAGGATATAGTAATGCTTCAGGTAATAAGTTAAAAAAGCATTGAACTTAAAGGCATGGGAAGTCTTTTGCTGCTTTCTACCTGGTTAGTTACTTATGATCACTCCCAAATCTATATCTCCAGCCTAGCCCTACCTACTAAGCTCTAAACTCATGTGGCTAACACCTTCTAGATCATTTCCATCTGGATTTCCTGGACACATCTCAGATTTAACATGTTCAGAATAACTCCTCTTATTTCCTCCATACCTTCTTAATGTTAAACTCCCTAGTTTAAACCCCTTAAACTAATTTTGAAGGCCTGCAATACTTAAACTACCTTGAAGTTCCCTGAATTTGTTATGTTCTCTCTTAAATCTTAAACTCTGCACAGTTATTTCTTTTGCTCCCTAAATTACCCACCCCTTCCTTTTCCCTTCACCTAGCTAACTTATTTTCCTGTGTGTCTTAATGTTTACTTTAGCATTATTTTCTCCAGGGATCCTTCCCTGACACGCTAACATTTGGCTTAGTATTTCTTTTGTGAGGACGATAGCATGGTACTTACCCTGCTACAGCACTCACAACTCTGCATCGTGATTACCTGTTTACTTTTCATCACTCCTACCCCACCAAATAGTGACAACTACATCTTCCTGTTTTTTGTCCCTTTTGCCTAGCACAGTGCTTGTCACATAATAGGGATTCTATGTTATTGCTGAATAGAAGTAGTAATTATAGAAAAAGTCAAGAAATGTAAATTTCAGCTGGGCGTGGTGGCTCACCCCTCCAAGAGTGCTGTAATACTGGCATTCTTAGAGGCCAAGGCGGGAGGATCACTTGAGCTCAGAAGTTCAAGACTAGCCTGAGCAAGAGCGAGACCCCGTCTCTACCAAAAAAAAAAAAAAAGAAGAAGAAGAAGAAGAGAAGTAAGCTGACTTGGTAGCACACACCTGTAGTCCCAGCTACTCAGGAAGCTATGACAGGAGGATCACTTGAGCCCATGAGTTTGAGGTTGCAGTGAGCTATGACAACACCGCTGCACAATAGCCAGGGCGACAGAGCAAGACTCTGTTTCCAAAAAAAAAGAACAAAGAAATGTAAATTTCAAAAAAAAAAAAAAAAAAATTACTGGTTCAAAATGAAATCCATGTTGATTTATAATTTACAAATGGAATTAAAGGAGAATTGAATCTAATATTTAAAAGCTGTCACTTCAGTTTATGTAGTGCTTGCCAGAAAAAATAGGTTAAGAGATCTTGATAATAGTTGAATATGATACATAGTAAAAAATACTAGAAGCTTAATTGACATACTACATTTCTCTGAGTCCCTTAGTCCATATAGTGATCTCCAGACAAGGATCAGAGAACCCTGAAATAAAACTTTGGAACCAAATTCATAAGAATACAATTACTTCAAAGCATTAGAAAGAAAAACAACTTATAGTCCGTGTTATTCTGATATGTGGGTTTAGATTTGGGGGTTTTTTGTTTGTGTTTTATTTTGTTTCACCAGCATAGATTCCTTTCCATACCTGTCAACTATCAGAAGTGGGGGGTTGGGATTGGTGAACATACTGGGATTGGTAACCTGCTTTCTCCTGTGCAAACCAAAATATCTCTTGCTAATTGTTTAGTGGCCCTTTTGACCTTCCTATTTTCCTTTATCAAAAACATAAAAAAAAAAAAAAAAAAAAAAAAGACAGGTGCCTCCATGATGGATCCAAACCATTTCCTGATGATAATGCTCAGCCGCTTTGAACTTTATCAGATTTTCAGTACTCCAGACTATGGAAAAAGATTTAGTTCTGAGATTACCCATAAGGTAAGAACATGTTTTATGAGACCACAACACATTGCTAAAGAAGCATCTTTCATTCTTTTTGGATATATTAATCATCTGAGATAATACAGTGTGCATATTCTTATCTCTGAACTTTATCTTCCCTCACTTGTTTATAGGATGTTATTCAACAGAACAATACTCTAATAGAAGAAATGCTGTACCTCATTATAATGCTTGTTGGTAAGTTTACATTGTTTGAGACATTTATAATTACATTAGAGTTTGTGGTAGCAAATAGTTCAGAACTTCTGAACTATTTGTTTTAAGAGGATACTCAGTTTTAGGGGAAGGGAATATTCCTCTCGTTCTCCCCTGTGTATTGTTGAGAGTAACAGCATTGCGCTGCTTTGGGAATAGGAGAAATTACAACCACTGAAGCAGAATAAATTGGAAGACTGTGTTTGGGGAAAAAAATGGGGACAGGAGAATTTAGCAAGCAAGGAATAAGATATTTAAGAGCTATGTACTGTTTTTCTATTTCTTTACTTTTCCTCTTTTCATTTATTTTTATTTTTCCTGAGACAGAATCTGACTCTGTCACCCTGGCTAGATATAGTCCAGTGGCGTCATCACAGTTCACTGCAGCCTCAAACTTCTGGGCTCAAGCGATGCCTCCTGAGTAGCTGGGACTACAGGTGCCCAACAACCAAGCCCAGCTAATTTTTCTATTTTTATTAGAGACAGGGTCTCGCTCTTGCTCAGGATGGTCTCAAATTCCTGAGCTTAAGTGATCCTCCTGAAGAGTGTTAGGATTACAGGCCTGAGCCACCTTGCCCAGTCTGTTTACTGTTATTTTATATCTTAGCTATGTTTGTTTCCATGGATTTATGGTGCAAAAGTGTCTTCTTGACTTCAGATATAATAATTCCAAGCTAATGGATACCTATGGCTAATAAATGTGGATGTCTTTCCTTCTTACCTATATAACTTTCAGTCCATTTTTCCCCCCACTTTTCCCATTCTTTTCCTCACCTTCTCCCACCTACCTCACTATGTCAGACTTTCTATAGTCCGTAAAGCAGAGAAGCCTGATTACTGTCAGGAGGTGATACCAATGAGGAAGGTCTCAGAAGTTGGTATCTTATTTGCCACTAGATAGAAGGGGAAGAGAAGACTCTTCCTCCTTGCTGCCAAAAGAAGGATAGAGGGAAAGTGGTTTCCTTGACTGCCTCTAATCCCTTCCCACCCTTCTGATCCCATTCTTGCAAAATAGCAGCCAGCACTCTCTCCACTGCCTAAAGCTTGCCCTTACCTGTTGTGTCCGAGACTGCGAAGTATGGTCAGGAGCTGCTCTCTCCCTAGCTTGTTGCCAGAACGGTCATTGCTTTCCTGTTGCTCAGGGAGACTCAGATAGGCAAATATATTGTGCTGCATGAATTATAAGAAAGCATGTATTACATAATTATGTGATTATGTTAAATGTGTGTATATATACTTTTTCATTTTTGACAGGAGAAAGATTTAGTCCTGGAATTGGACAGGTAAATGCTGCAGATGAAATTAAGCGTGAGATTATCCATCAGTTGAGCATCAAACCTATGGCTCATAGTGAATTAGTGAAGTCTTTACCTGAAGATGTAAGTACCTATATTTTTTTAAGAAGAAAATCATAGAAGTCCTTCCCTACCTATCAGTCTAGTCCATATAGATTTACTTTGTTTTGTTTTTGTTTTTTTGAGACAGAGTCTTACTCTGTTGCCCAAGCTGGAGTACAGTGCAGTGGCATCATCGTAGCTCACTGCAACCTCAAACTCCTGGGCTCAAGGGATCCTCCTGCCTTAGCTTCCCAGGTAGCTGGGACCACAGGCACATGTCAATGTGCCAGGCTAATTTTTCTGTTTTTTATACAAACAGGGTCTTTCTCTTGCTCTTGCTTAGGCTGGTCTTGAACTCCTGAGCTCAAGCAAATCTCCCACCTCAGTCTTAAGATACTAAAATTATAGACATGAGCCACTGCACCCAGCCTAGCTTTACTTCTATGTGCCTTTCTTAACATTGTAAAAACTACAGTTCTAGGATTTGTATAACTCCAGTCACTTTTAGTGTAAATAATTACAAGAAGAATACTAGGGACTAGGATAATAGGAAAGTAGAATAGGAATAGAATAGGAGTAGGATCTTTTTTTTACATAAAGTCTTGAAAGAAATAGGGACACTGAAAAAAGTAAATCCAGTCCCTGGATCTGCAGTTTGTAGTTGCAGGGTCTTTAGTACAAAATTGTCATAGGTATAGATAATACTTTATAATCTAGTGTGTTGAAGAAGGGAGTGAAAAATGCCTATTCACCTATATTGACTAAACTAAACAAAAGTTTTCCAGAGCTTTTTCCTTCTCAAGCATCCTAAGACTCTCCTTAATAATGAGCCGTTATTTCATTTTGGTGAATGAAAAATAATAGTCACAGGACATTCACAGTTTGAACTGCAACTGTTTTTCTTCCCAGGAATTGTGAATTCCTCAGCCACCCACTTTTCAGCCATGAGACTTTTCAAAAACTCAACTCTTATAGTTGGAAAGGGACTTTATTTTCATTGAGACTTTTCAAAATGTTTTCCCTAATTTGAAACACAGATTAAAACTTTCAACCTTAACATTTATTTTTCTGGGATTTCAACTTATCTTTGTTGCATAGTAATACTTCTTTTATACTTTGTATCATGAAAACTTTCAAATGTCTACAGAAATAGAGAACAGTATAATATATCACCAGCTTCAACAGTTTGCTAATCTTATTTTAGCTATACCCCAAGCACTAACCCCTGTGCCCCCAATGGATTATTTTGTAGACAATACTAGATTTACCATTTCATCTATAAATAGGACTATATTCATCTAAAACAGTGGTTCTCAACAAGGAACAATTCCTTCCACTCAGGGACGTTTAACAATGTCACCAGTCAGGGCAGGGTGTCGGTGCTAGTGGGTAGAGGCCAGGGATACTGCTAAACATTTTACAATGCCTAGGACAACCCCCCACAGCAAAGAATTATCTGGTCTAAATGTGAGTAGTGCTGACGTTGAGAAACTGACCTAAAGGAAAAGAAAGGGCTTTAAAAGAATCTATTTAGATGTCTTTATGACACTTCAAAAAACAGCAGTAATTAAAAATTTCTTGTTGTCACTAAATACGTAGTCAGGATAAAATTACTGATGCTTTTTTTTTTTTTTTTTTTTGAGATAGGGTCTCATTCTGTTGCCTGGGCTAGAGTGCAGTAGCATCTTCATAGCTCACTGCAGCCTCCAAGTCCTGGGCTTAAGCGATCCTCCTGCCTCAGCCTCCCTCGTGGCTGGGATTACAGGTGCATGCCACCATGCCCAGCTAATTTGTGTATTTTTTGTAGAGACAGTGTCTCACTGTTGTGCAGGCTGGTCTTGAACTCCTGGACTCAAGCAATCCTCTTACCTTAGCCTCCCAAAGTGCTAGGATTATAGGTATGAACTACCATGCCCAATCTATTTATACTTTTTAATGTAGGAAATTAATCCTGAGTTGTTAGATGAGGAAGCAGTTATAATTTAGCCTAGACTTTAAGGAAGAATAAAATTTAAAACTGCATTTTTAAAGTGCCTTATACAAAGTGATGGCAACTTTTATTTCCCAAACATTTTGACCAAAGAATTATTTATTCACAGAATTCCTATTATCTTGTCATGAATGGGATGTGATTTGAGAAGTACTACTTTACTGAAAATAGATAAGAAATTAATGTACCTATTTCACAAAATATTACAAATATTTTAACATAAATTTTGTTTAAATATTTTGTATATTTTGTGTTCTCATTTAATTCCTTTTGAAAGCTCTTACCTTGATTCCATGTGGTATGACTCTTTAAAAATTAAAAAATTACATCTCTTTTATATATTTAAAAATTATATCAATTTGAATGTCAGCTTACTAAATAAATGTACCTAATTAAATGTTAATCATTATGTTTACTATGGAATCCTCATCTGTAAAGATGGGGACAATAGTATATCTACCTCATAGGGTTGCTGTGTGGGTTAATAAGAGAAAGCACAGTGCTCAGAGTGCTAGCAGTTATTATTAACTTGAAACACACTTGTTTCTCATACCTTTAGGAGAACAAAGAGACTGGCATGGAGAGTGTAATCGAAGCAGTTGCCCATTTCAGGTGAGTTTACTTCCTATTATTTCATGTTATTTTTTTCTTTTTATTACATTCATTTTTGTTAGAGTGTTTCCTTTGATGGAACTGAAAATGAAGTTGTTACTTTCAGAGAGTGACAGACATTTTCTAGTTAATAGTTCTAAATTAGATTTCTCACTGATATTTCACCTTTCTAATCTCACCCTGCACTCAGCAACTTGATGTAGCATTATGAGGGTTTTCATCACATTCAGAATAGATGTTCATAGCTGATGGTTTCAAATAATAAAAATGAACCTGAGCAGTGATGTAAGTAAATGCATTTTAATGTCTTAAAATTGTTTTCTTTGTTTCCATTTGAATGTGCCAACTAAATTGTGGGATGTCCTCTGAATGCTACTTTCTGCAGTGTCCAGCATGTTCCCCAATCAGTAACCTACTTTTCCCCCTGAAGTTGCTGAGGTGGCTTCTTAATCCTGCTTTTTCCTTGTTTCCCACTCTAGTAACAATGTCTTTATTTTTGTTGGTTATGCAGACAATACGTGCTTTTAGAGAAAATACAGAAAAATACGAAGAAAAAAATATTGCCTGTAATCCAACCACTCATTTGATTTCTGTTATTACATTTATTTTTTATTTTATTTATTTATTTATTTTCCACCTCCTTCCCTAGCCTATTTTTTTCTTTTTTGAGACACTCTCTTGCCCGGGCTAGAGTGCCATGGCATTAGCCTAGCTCACAGCAACCTCAGACTCCTGGGCTCAAGCTATTCTTTTGCCTCAGCCTCCTGAGTAGCTAAGTTTTTCTATTTTTAGTAGAGACAGGGTCTCACTCTTGCTCAGGCTGGTCTCAAACTCTTGAGCTCAAGTGATCCTTCCACCTTGTCCTCCCAGAGTGCTAGGATTACAGGTGTGCGCCACCATGCCCAGCCTGTTATTACATTAGATGTATACCTTTCCAAACTTTTTTCCTATACTTATAACACTTACGTGTGTGTAAGTGGCTAGGGAGCAATATACTTTAACAAAAAATGGGTTCATTTTTATATTTACTTTTCTATAACCTTTTTTAAATTAAACTTTAATGGGATGTTTCTATATGTTTGTCTTGGGAGTGTTTTTTCCCCCTTAATACACATTGTCAGTACATACAGGCCTACTTTATTTTCTTTTTTACTACTTTGTAGTCATGTCCTATAATGTATCTAATCTCTTCCATATTGGTGTGATATTTAGTTTTCACATTTTCTCTATTATAAACAAGTATTGAACATCTTTATACATATATCATTGACATGTGTATCTTTATCTGTGAAAAATGTTTTGAGGATTTGCTCTATCAATAGGAAGGCCCAATCACCTTCCCAAAAAAGTCCATCATTGTATACTCTCACCAGCAGTATATGAGAGTGCCGTACAATTTTGTCAACGCTTTGATATGTACAGTCTTTTACTTTCTAGACATTGGATGGGTATAAAATGTTACCTTATTTTAATTTGTACCACTCTCCCAGCCTGATCAGTCTCTAGAAAACAGAAAAATTAGCCAGGTGTGGTGGCAAGCACCTGCAGTCCCAGGTACTCAGGAGGCTAAGGCAGGAGGATTGCTTGAGCCCAGGAGTTTGGGGTTGCAGTGAGCTATGATGCCACTGCAGTCTACCTTGGGTAACAGAGCAAGCAAAAATAAAATTTGCATCACTCTTAACTGACAGTGAGACTGAGCATCTTTTAGTGGCCATTTTTGTTTCGTTCATACTTTTATGCATTTTTCTTTGCAGTTGTTTAACCCTATCTTATTGTTCCATAGGCATTTTTTTATATATTAGAGATTTCAATTCTTATTTTATTGAATACATTGTAAGTACTTTCTTCCAGTCTATCACTTGGTTTTTAACTTTGTTTATGGCATCATTTCACACAAATGTTTTTGAACATCTTTCTATCTTATTTGGCTTCCGGGTTTTGTAACTTGCTTAGGGGAAGGCTCTCTAAACCCCAATATTATACCTGCTTTTTTCCACTTAATAGAACTTACCATATAGAACTTTATATGTCAAAATAGAGAAATTAACATCACTGTTAATGGTGTTCAGTTGTTTGGAGATGTAATTTATGTAACCTATTTGCTGTTGTTAGGCTTTTAAATTGTTGACACTGCAGTGTCCATCACATCTACTTGTCCAGTTACGATAAATTCAAAGTGGGCATGTTAGATAAAATGAGTGTGCATAGAACTTTGGATTTAGATTGCCAAATTAACTCACAGAAAATAGTTTTAGCTTAACACCCACCAGCAGTATATGAGCTCTGCTTTCTTGTGCTAATATCCAAGACTGTCTCATGAATGTATGGCTTTAGTAATAATATTCTAAGGGCCCTTCTTTCGTAGGAAACCTGGATTAACAGGACGAGGCATATATGAACTGAAACCAGAATGTGTCAAAGAGTTCAACTTGTATTTCTATCACTATTCAAGGGCAGAGCAGTCCAAGGTAATTGGGAAAATTTAAGGTGTAGTGGGGCCCTGGGTGCGGTGGCTCATGCTTATAATCCCAGCATTTTGGGAGGCCAAGACGGGAGGATCACTTGAGGGCAGGAGTTTAAGACCAGCCTGGGCAACATAGTAAGACTCCATCTGTAAAAAAAAAAAAAAAAAAAAATTAGCCAAATGTGGTAGCATGCTTATAGTCCTAAGCTACTTGGGAGGCTGAGGCAGGAGGATCACTTAAGAGTTCAAGGTTCCAGTGAGCTCTGATTGGGCCACTGCATTCTAGCCTGAGCTACAGCAAAACCCTATGTCAAAAACAAAAAAAACAAACAAACAAAAAAGTATAGTGGGGAGGGTTGGATTTTTTGTAGAAATTTGGAATATATAAAAAGGTACAAAGAATAAAGTACAAATTACTTAGAATACCACTGCCTAACGTTTTGGTTCTTGCACCAGTGTTTTGTGCATACATATATAAGATCTATATAATTAAATATGTATCTCATATATATAATTGTATCTATTTTACTGGCTTTTGAAGACAAATTTTCAACCTGTATTATAATCAGTTAACCCATTTTACACACGTTTCAGAATTGGTACTATTTAACATGCTTTTCCATAGGGATTTATGCAGTTTTCCTAATCATTCTTAGATAATCAAATTTTGCCTTTAGCAGTCTTCTCTTAAAACACTTTTTCAATAAATGGCACTAACCAAAACTTAAACATGAGCTTTTATTTAGTTTTTGATGCATGTCATAGAATTTAGACCTAAATAAATTTTTTTGGTTTGGGTTTGTACATGTTTTTCTTGAATTTTAAAGCAGTAAAGAAGTCATTTGGGGATTCTTTCAGGGAAAAAAAAAATGAACCTTGATATGTCAATTTGGGAGAGTACTACAACATTAAGCACAAAAATTTTCTAAAACCAGAGGATAATACAGCAAAAATGATTTACTTATGTCACCAGTTTTGGATATTAAACTGTTTTGTGTTACTTATTCTCTGTCTAAATTACTTTTTTATTAGGCAGAAGAAGCTCAACGGAAATTGAAAAGACAAAATAGAGAAGATACAGGTATTTTTAATCTTCATTCTAAAAAATCTTATGCCCATCTCTTGTTAAACATTGTTTCCTATCAACTATGATGATGATTCTTGGTAAAATCAACGATTTAAATACAAGCTTTCTGAGTGAATGTTCTCCTGTTCAAAGGAATAATAAATCTGTTAATATAGAAATATTCTGTACTGACTCACCTTTGGGTTAATGGTTTTATCTCGCGACTTAAAACCTTTCTAGAGAAAAGAAAGGTTTTCCTTAGTACTGCTGCTTTTTATATAGCTGTTTTTATGCATTTGACTTTGAGAAGGTAAAATATAGCTTTAAGATGTATGTTAATATTCTTTGACTGAAGACTATCTGAAGTAACAAAGGGATTTTTTTTTAAAGTATGTTCTATAAAATAAACCAGTAACAAATTTATTTCCAGCACTTCCACCTCCAGTTTTGCCTCCGTTCTGCCCTTTGTTTGCAAGTCTGGTTAACATTTTGCAGTCGGATGTTATGTTGTGCATCATGGGAACAATTCTGCAGTGGGCTGTGGGACATAATGGATATGCCTGGTCAGAGTCCATGCTGCAAAGGGTAGGTTTGAAGACACTTATTATTCATATTTTAGTGTTTTGCAGTAAAAGCAAAATACTCTTATCAGTATCTGTACCCAGAAACATTAGGACAAAAATGCAGTGTTACCTTAATTTAAAATATAGTGTATTGTTACTGTTACTGTGTCTGACAATGAAAAGAAGTGCCTGACAGATTTTTTTATACCACATGATTGTGATTACCACAGTCCCATTGGCCAATCTATCTCTCCTTGATTGGTCCTGGTCTTTATATATGTAGTACTCTGATATTGGTATAATATGTTATCTTTCTAATTTATTTCCCAAAAAAAACCTTGAGTTCATCAATATTCATATTTTGCAGTTGAAGAATTTGAGACTCAGAGAATTTATGGTCCTATAGCAAATAGGTGGCAAGTCTGGAACCTTGTTTGCATTTTACTTTATAGCTTTAATGTAAGTCATTCTTACATTATTTCATTGAATTTACACAACACCTCTATGAATAGATATAACTTTTTCCATCGTGTAGACGAGGAAGCCAAGTTTCAGTGAGGTTCAGTTAACTTCCCATGTTACTCAACTAGTAAGCAATGTACTAATTATGCAGTTAGTAGAATGCCTACTCTGCCTTATTCTGTGCTAGGCACTTTGTGTACAGTATTTGTAATCCTCAGAACTCGAGAGGGAAGCTATTTTTTCCTATGTTAAAGATGATGACATAGGCTCAGAGGGGTTCTTTGAGGGTGTATAACTTGAAAGCAGTAAAGCCAGGATTCAAATGAAGGCAAGCCTTCCTCTGAAGCTGCCATTCTTCTGATTATCTCAGCAGGCTCAAGTATCTCACTGGCTAAAGTGTGTGTATACTTACACCCCCTCCCATTTATAAACACATTTAATATGTAAAAGCAGAGAGCTGTGGTGTACTAGAGACTGTCAGCATTATGTGAGCAAAAGATTTGTGGGAAATGATGGAGAAAAGACGAGTGAACAGTATTTACCTTATGTGTACATTTGCTTTATGTCATTCAGGCTAAGCTAGTTCTTCCAAGTCTCTCTGACAACCACAGTCACCCTATGTGGAGGGAAAGATACAGGGACACCACATGTATCTCCTTCAAAATGTGGGTACCAGGTTAAAAGCAGTAAAAATTCAAATACGTTCAAGGTAGTTACATATTTTCTTAGACACCTGGTAAGGAATATTTTGTGAGATATACTGAACAACTATAAATATCTTTATAAACTGGCATTAAAGATAAAAGTATGTCTCTTAGATGATTAAGATTTAGTCCTTAGAGAAATTGAACTAGGCAGTATCATCGACTGGATAATTACATGATAAACACTTTCAGCTTTGTAATTATTTGGCCACTGATTCTTAGAAGATTTTTTTTAAGACTATAGTATAGGTATAAAATAAAACTGAAAATTATATATTATATGAATTGCTAGTCACCCCTGGTGGTAATTTTAGCTTATCCTAAGAATTTACGATTGAATTTTCTTTCTCATTCAAATGTAAAATTTTGTTTTCCTTGCCAAGAATTCTTTATTAGACAATGAACCTCAGTCTTTTAATGTAATAAAAATTAGTATTTTGAATTTTTTATTGCATTTAGTCTTTAATATAAGTTTAATTTATCTTCAGTAATGAATGAATTCTTTTTGCTATTTATAAAAATACGTACTTGATTTTTTTTTGACTAAAAGTTATAAAACATTTTATTTGAGGTGTTACATTTAATTGGAATGGCACTACAAGAAGAAAAACAACATTTAGAGAATGTCGTGGAAGAGCATGTAGTAACATTTACCTTCACTCAGAAGATATCAAGTATGTATATATAATTTTTATAAACTAACTCAAGATTTAAGTGATCTTTTGTAAATAATCACTTATAACCTCTTTTATTTGATCATACAGATTCTAACTGGGTAATACTGAATCCACATACTTGAGGCTATATGTATTTATCTGTGTACTAAAAGTGCTATGTTAGATCCTAATATATTTTCCTAAAAATACCTAGGGCCTGTACATACTTAAAACACATATATTTTAATTCATAAACAACAAAAAAATGAAGAGTCGTTAGTTTAAAATTGATACAGCACATAACATTTAAAACCTAGGATATACTTTTAAAAACAAAGTATGCTATCAGAATTTTAAATTGTTGCTGTTATCTTAAGATTCTGTAGTATTGAAAATAAGAAAATTATAGGGGATTAGATTATTCTATATAAAGTAATATGACTTTTATGGCTAGTGAGATGTTTTTTCTAGCTTTTTAAAAATTTCAAACATACAGACAAGTTGAAAGAGTTATACCGTAAACATCCATATACCTACCATTTAGATTCAGTAGTTAATATTTTACAATATTTGCTTTTCTATTTGCATGCTTTTTTTTTTTAATACCAAATATTAAGTTCCTTGAGGGGTTGGAAGTATCAATTTCATCTACCAATGTGGATACTTTTAAAGACTCTGTATTTTCAGTTCTAGGCTTCAAATGTCTTCATTTACTTGTTGAAAGTCACCTTCACTTGATGTACATGTTACTTTTTTTTCTTTTTTTGCGGAGGACAGAGTCTCCCTCTGTTGCCCAGGCTAGAGTGCAGTGGCATGATTGTAGCTCACAGCAATTTCAAACTCCCAAACTCAAGTGATCCTCCCGCCTCAGCCTCCCAGAGTACTAGGATTACAGATGTGAGCCACTGCATCTGGCTTTACAGTATCATTTTTTGTACATAATTTAGTATAGTTTCAGAACTAAAACATAATTCAATCTTTCTCTAAATATTTTTTGTTCTTAAAATTTATTGCTCATTGATAGTTTAGATTTTTTTTTTCCTTGTTTTACAACTTGTTATGAGTTTAGGATTGTTGCCAAACTTGGGAAAGCCTCTATCATATTGTTTTTATATCTTAGCTATGACAGATACAACTTAGCATTTGTTTGTGGTACTGTTACAAGTTTGCACAAACACAGGAATTCTTATACATCTATTTGTACCAGTTCCCAACAAAAAGGGAAAAATAGTTTTGAGGTGTTTATAATTACCTGCTCTTTCCATTTTCTAAAATGTTTCTGATAGGAAAGAACTTCTGTTTTGACTAGTTGTCCATGAGAATTAAATCCTCCAGTCATAATTTAATACATCTGATAATTAGTAGAACTTTCCAGAAAGCTTTTGGCCTTATGCATTTCAGATTTTGTTTCTCCCCTATGCCCTGTGTGTCTCTGGTGCTAAGACCCTTAAGATACCATGACCTCTGCTCCTGCACTTTGGGGTTGTGACCCCCACTGTGGTGGCATCCTGGAAGCCATTGCTAGACCATGACAGGTAGCAAGTGCCTTAATTGTACATGGAAATGACTATGAAGTGTTATTAGATTTAATAAATGGCTATTAATAGATTTAATAAACTTGAACCAAATAAATATATCCCCAGCTTCTAGAAGTTCTAAATAATGGATCCTCTTTTATACCGATGCAACACAGGGAGGTTAGAGCAGAAAGAGACAATGATCTTAATTGAGATGTGATTAAAACATCTTAGTTTTGCAAATTTTGTAAGCGCATGTGGAGACATTACTGGGGCCCTTCCTCTGGCCCTGGAAGGACCCTGAAACTTGAGCTAAATCAACTTCATAATTAAGCTAGCTGTGATGCCAAAAGTTTTAATGTACCAGATCTTTGAGAATTTCAGTGCCCCGGGCCTCAGACCTCAACTTTTGTTTGTTTAGTTGTATTTATTTCCCCCCTTGGTAATCTCTAAGGGGCTCAGAAGCTGATACTCCAAAACATGGTGTTTTGACTTACTGACCTAAAGAACCCTCAAGGTCTCTCTGATCTTTCTCCCTCACCTCTCTTCCAAAAGAAGTTGAAGTTCCTTTATCTGCTTAAGATCCAGACCCACCAAAGAAGAACAATTGTATTTTCCTTCCCTCCCTGTGAGTCCCAGAATGTAACCACACCTGAACAGACCCTTTTACTATCAAGGAGAACTGTGTGCAGGTTAGTCTCTGTACATAGATCCATTCATTCTCCCTGGTATTCCTTTACTATTCCCTCAAGGAAATTCCTCTTCTCCGTCCTCCCATAACCTGTTTTGCCAGGATGGTATATAAGCTTCAGAACCTCCATTGGGTGGGCAATCTGTGATTCTGCTAGTGTATACACATACAATAAATGTGTATGCCTTTTCTCCCCTAAATCTGAGTTGATTTTTCAGTGAAGCTTCAGAGGGTGAAGGGGAGGTTTCCCCACCTGCCTTCCCTACACTGGTTTTAAATGTATTTTAGATACATATATTCAGACAATGTCCAAATTCTTCCTCTGCTCCCTGGAGCTTGAGAATTATATATATGACTTTTTTTTTTTTTTTACATCTTTCCACTTGGAGTCCAAGAGAACTCTCAAACTCAACATACAACTGAACTCCAGATCTTGCTCTTTATACCTTCTTTGCCCACAGGCTTCTCAGTTAGTAACAACTTTATCTTTTCAGTTGTTTATATCAAAAATGTTAGAATCACCTTGCCTATCAGGAAACACTGTGGCTTTACTTTCAAAATATATCTAAAATTCCATCCGTTTTTACCTGCTGCCACCTTAGGCGTAGCCGTCCTCATCTCTCACTGGCCTTGTAGCCCAAGCCTCCCAAGAAAAGGCCAGGCTGCTTCTAGCTTTGTTCCCCTGTGGTGGTTTTCAACACAGCAGACTTTAAAATGTAAATCAGGTCTTGTCACTCTTCTGTTCAAGCACTTTCCACTGCAAGAAGCCAAAGGCCATAATAGGGCCTAGAAGGCTCTAGCAACCTGACCTCACATTGCCTGTCTGATGTCTCCTCACCCCTCCTCCCCCGCCCTTCGAGAGCTGCAGCCTAGCTGGTTTCCAGGATGCTTGTTGAATATACCAGGCAAGGGACTCAGAGCCTTTATCCCAGTATTTAGGGGGTTTACTCCCATTCATCTTTCAACTATTTCCTCAAATTTCACCTTCTCAATGAAGAGGCCCTGGATACCTACTTAATGCTCTGTTAAGCCACCCACCCACCCAGCAGTCCACGTTACTTTTATCCTTCTTTACTTTTTCTGTGTTCCCATAGCACTAGTCACTTGCTAACATCCTATGTGTTTACTATTAATCGTTTGATTGCTTACTGTCTTATCCCCTTACTAGAATGTAAACAACACAAGGACAGGGAGGGATCTTTGTGTTTTCCAATGGTATATCCCAGGAGCCTAGAAATTCGTCTAATTCTAAAACACAAAAGAAGCTAAAACACAAAAAATCTGAACTAAATAAAAGTATCCCCAGAAGGTCACAAAGACAGCAGAGGTGGAACTTAAACCCGGAGAGCCCTCAGAGCCTGCACCCCCAACCAGTGTGCAATGCTGCCTCCTCGCCTACGCTGGAGCAAGGTAGCCAGTGGAGCGAGGGAGGGTACAGCCCTGGAGACCGATTACCAACTTCACCTGCAGGCTGGCTTTAGGTTGCTAACCTTTGAGTTAAACCCCAATCTCACAGATAAATGTTGTTCCAATATTAAATCTTCTTTCTAAAAAAAAATAAGTCATGTGTCCATATGTGGAATATAATTATACTTTATAATCATTTTCCCAAGGAAATAGTGATTTTTCTCACCCTTTGTTGTGTACAGTAGTTGCTCCTTATACTGGTTTTGCTTTCCAGGGCTTCAGTTACCCAGAGTCAACCGCTGTTCAAAAATATTAAATGGAAAATTCCAGAAATAAACAATTTACAAGTTTTAAATAGTGTGCCATTCTGAGGAACACGATGGATTCTCACACTGTTCTGCTCCATCCTGAAGAAGACATGAATCATCCCTGTGTCCAGCATATCAATGCTGTGTATGCTACCTGCTCATTACAGTACAGGAAAAAACAGCAAATATGGGATTCGGTACTACCTGTGGTTGCAGGCGCCCACTGGAGGCCTGGGAACAAATCCCCTGAGGATAAGGGGGGCACTGCTGTATTCTATTTGGCTCCTTTACATGGCTTAATTACCTTCACCAGAATAAATAGGATATACGGGGCTATCAATCTGTGCTAATGAGAGAAGTGAAAATCACAGCAATATTTTCCAGTACATTTTTATACTAACATTGTTTTGGGGGTCAAGGTTATTTGCGTAATGCAAGAATCACCTGAACTCAGGTAGAAAAACTACTGCTGAGAGAAGTCAGTGAAGAGAGATTTTATACAATCTGGGCATCAGAAGCTATTTGTGGCTACATGTGGCTCTCATGGTTGTCTTGTCTCGTATTTTTTTGTTGCTCGTAGAGTAGAGCAGGAAGTCTACAGAGTTCTGAGTTTAGAGAACTCTATGTCAGGGAATGTGGTCCTGCTTGTATTTTTGTGATTATCTATGTTCTGCCATGATCTGGAGTCTCCAAAAGTCTCCAAGACATGGAACCATCCCCTTCAGTGCTTGTGGAGGTGAGTTAGCATGTCTGTGTGTGTCTAGACTGCGCAGAATACAGATGGTAATCTGAAGGTTGACTTGCAGAATCACAGACCTGGTGGCAGGGAATGTGAGTGGAAAGTTCTCTAAAGTCCATCTATGAAGTCACTCAGTTGGTTCAAGAAACAGTTATGGGGCTCAGTTTCTGCCAAGCCTGCCAGGGCACACGCTGCGAACCCTGACACCTTCCCTCCGGAGCCTCATGCCCGTGGAACAACTGTGCTACGGTGCAGTGCTTGCTGATCAAGGCCATGCTGGGGTTGTACCGTTAGTTCTTAAGCTCTTAGAAGAAAGAGTTTGTGTGTTATTCACTCTTTTATGTCCCACGTTGCCTTTAATCAACTCTCATGAGAATGGTAAAGACATGTTTTGTCCATGGAGGTGCTCAATAAAAACAGCTGATGAAAGGAAGGAGAGAGGGTGAAATCAAGGTCTCTGGGTTATTACCTAATGCTCTGATCTGAATTGTAGAAAAAAACCCCCACTATCTTCTTCACATGCAGGATGTTACTGCAAACTGGGAATGCTGGCACCTAGTAAGAAAAAAAGGAAAGTAAAAAACAAACAAAATAAACTAAAATCCCTGGCAAACAGCTTAAGCATGATTAGACCACTAGAAAGAATGTTCCTTGATGGTGTGACTCCTCAACCTGACTCCTTTTAGAAAACTCTGTCTCTTGGGGTTTGCATGCCTAGGAGGCTTTGGGAACTAGATGGAATGAAGCAGAATACATTTAGCAGGACCATAATTCTCTCTCTTTCTTTCTTTCATTTTTTTTTTTTTTTGTCATTCCTGTAAGGCTCTGGAATATCATTGTCCTTACTTAACGCAATGCAGTAAGTGTGGGTTAAAGCCCCACTTGTGCCATGAAAGTCCCTCAGCAGCTTGCAGCCTTGAAGTATGGAGGATGGAAAGGAGCCTAAAAGGCTGTGGTATTGGTTGAGACAACAATTGCAACAACAAAACCCCTGAGATTGTCCCAACAATCGTGAAGAAACGGCGAGGTGGGGCACAGTGAGAAGGATCACAGCAAGGCAGGAAACTGGTTCTTAGCTTTTCTCCTCACAAACTGAATCACCAGGCACTTGGCAGAGAAAGCTCACCCCTCACACGTATGCATGCACTGCAGAGGAGAAGCTAGCATTTTTCTTACCCTTGTGTTTCTTTATTTATCACTTAACAATGGGGGTGAGGGAGACAATTATTGAGATTAGAGAATTTTTTTCTCACATATTTATTATCCTTTTCTATCCCAATCATTTCTATATTCAAAAAGTCAACTTAGCAGAAAGCTAGCATAAAGAAAAGAACAGCCAAGCTGCTGAGGGCTGTTGAATTTTTAATCCCCTAACATTTTTCTCTCCCTTCTCTATTTATTGTGTATTTTCAAAGCGTTAAAGTAAAGGAATTGTCTAAACTCCATTCACTGGCAGCCTTTCAAAAAGCTTCATCTTGTAGCATGACTAGGAGAAAACCAGGAGTGAGTGTTTAGAAAATTTTTCTGGGAGTCAGTAATGATATCAGAAACTAAATGTTTAGCATTGAGGTGAGACATTCAAGTGTTATAATTTAAATGATGGTTCAGTGATTAGAGCATAAGCAGTTCTCTGTCCATAAATCCAGGGCTCCTTAGTCCTGTGGTCCTGTCCCAGCCTCCATAGCAGGAGGTGGCTAATCATCTGACTTTGGGACATGCACCTGTGCTGCTCCAGGGTAGCAGGTGTTTTAGATTTGTCTCCTTCCCCAGCCCCAGTGAGTTTTCACTTGTGCCCTCATTTAACAGGAGTTGCTGCTCTGCCTTGAATGATGTAAGGCTTTTGTTGTCTGCAGGGGAGAAGGGTTTAGGAGGGACCCACAGTGACTGCTCCCCTCTTATGACTGCTGCACCAGGATACCGCCTTTCTCCTCAATCACTGCTCCCAATCTTTCTCCTGAGCCCCCGAAGGTACATGGGGAAGCCTGCAAGTAGGTGCAAATTCTTCTTGGGTCTGCTGCCAGGGTTTTATATTCTCACTCTAGCCCACACTCCGTCTCTGGCAATTTGTTTAAAATTGTTACTTATTTCTCCTTACCAATATGTACTGTGTCCAGCAGTATCTACTCCAGGTAAGCATGTGTTTGTTTGCATCGTAGCTCTCCTAGAAGGATCTTGTCTTACATTTTGCATTAGTTGGTTGCTCTGCAACCTCTGTTACCTGATGGAATGAAGAAAGATTGACAATTTGCAGATTGTGCAATGTTTTGTTTTGTTTTGTTGTTGTTAGATGGGGTCATTGATCTTTTTAGCTTTCTACATCCTAGGTGGAAGGCAGAAATCAACTGATGTGTTTATTGAACTTGATTTCAAGAGTTATATCCTAAATAAATTACTTCAAATTGCAGTTCATCCAGAGAAGGGAAATTAAGGTAGTCCTGGAAGCCATGGTAAAGTAACTAGAAACATCTAAACTGAAGATGAAAGATCTAAGGGGAGAATCCTCTTCAACTATTCTCAGAGTAGCAATTTGGGAAAAAGATTAGACTTGGTTTATAATGAGTGGAGATTACAAGAGGGCAGATTTCTGCTCAAGGTAAGGGGAAAGCTTCATACTAAAGAGAACTATTAAGGCTGGGTGGAGTTCTGTTCAGGTCTTGATCTACCTCTCTAACACTGGACATGGCAGAGTTGAGCTTGCATAAATTTTTTTTCTGGATATTTTAAAGATGGTTTCAGTACTCAGGTAGGAGTTTGTAACAGATGACCTTTGACATATTCGCAACCCATAATTATGAGGAATAGACTATTTTCAGCCACTCTTTTAAGTCTGCTCTCAACTCTTGGGTAAGAACCCACTAACTTTCAGGTTCTTTTTATGTGGTTAAATGAAGTGTGATTTTTTTTTTTTTTTTTTTTTTTTTTGAGATAGAGTCTCACTCTGTTGCCCGGGCTAGAGTGCCATGGCGTCAGCCTAGCTCACACCAACCTCAAACTCCTGGGTTCAAGCCATCCTTCTGCCTCAGCCTCCCGAGTAGCTAGGACTACAGGCATGCACCACCATGCCTGGCTAATTTTTCCTGTATGTTTTTTTTTAGTTGGCCAGTTAATTTCTTTTTTATTTTTAGTAGAGACAGGGTCTCACTCTTGCTCAGGCTGGTTTCAAACTCCTGACCTTGAGCAATCCTCCTGCCTCATCGTCCTCCCAGAGTGCTAGGATTACAGGCGTGAGCCACCAAGCCCAGCCAAAGTGTGACTTCTTAAAATAAAGAATGTACAGTATGGTTTTGAGCACTTAGCAATTAAATAGGGTTTGCTATGGTTTGAGTGTGTGAGAAGCCTAATCCCCAGTATAACAGTATTGAAAGGTAACACCTTTACGAGGTGATTGCATCATGAGAACTCTGCCCTCATCAATGGATTAATGTCATTTTTGCAGGAGTGAGTGAGTTATCGTGAGGGTTGATTCCTGATAAAAGGATGAATTTGGCCACTTTCACTTCTTTCTCTGGCACTCTATGGCACTCTCTTGCCCTTCTGCTTTCCTTCTTGGGATGACACAGCAAGAAGGCCCTCACCAGAGCAGCCTCTTGATCTTGAACTTCTCAATCCCCAGAACCATGAGCCAAATAAATTTCTGTTCATTATAAATTACTCAATTTGTGGTATCTTGTTATAGCAACACAAAATGGACTAAAACAGGGTTCTTTTTTGACCTGGTCCAAAATGAGCATCACAAATTATGACTAGTTGGTGGTAAGGGTATTTCCTGGTTGGACTGGAATCTTTATCAAAATGCACAGAAGTAAATATTAAAACTAAAGACAAAGTAACAATGAGTTATCCTAGCAAAATAAACATAGACATGTGTAAGAGTAACATTGGTGATTTTTTTTTTTTTGGCCCAAATTAAGGGATCACAAAAGGACAAAATCATTTTATCATTTGAAGAAATGGAAGCATGTGTATTAGTTAAATTGAGTCACGTGAATGCACACATAATGGTTTACGTCTATATGTGAACGCATGCATAATATGGCATGAAGTATGGCCGGGACACATAGCTATTCAAAGAAGAAGGGAAGCGTGCTTTATTCTGCAGTTCCACAATAAATCCGTGGCTCCCACAGTAAATCAGTGAGCCCCACATAACCAATCGGAATTTAGAAAACCCAGTTGAGGAAAAGGAGGTTATTTGGAGGCTATTTGGAGACAGGCTCCCAGGGAGAGAGCTCCAGGTGGTGACAGAGCAGGAGTGAGGAGCACATCTTTGGTTTTCTCAGTGCCTGTGTTACTGACTGTTTCCCTGCAAAGAACGAAGCTCATTTGCTGACATGTCTGGGTCTTCTATATGGAAACAATGAAACAAGAAGCATATATAGCTTCTGAGATACTACATCTAGTATTTGCCCTGGAAATATTCAATATTGCAAGATGAAATAATGAAACACTCTTTCTTTGAAATGTTATAAGGAAAACACTTTGAGCAGCTCGATACATATGTAAAGGGATCCGTGGCACTGTTGAGGACTAAGCAACACTTAGCTCCAGCCTCTCATTTCCCATTTATGCACCTGCTCTCTCCTCCTCCTCGGCATGTTCTCCCCTCACTCTGCTCTCCACTGTGATGCTCCTCTTCTGTGGAAAGAGCCAATCCTAAGTTCTTCTGTGCCTTCTGGCAGTTCAGTGTTTACCATTTGGGAATAATGTTGGGCTTAAAAACAAATATCGATTTGGCAGATATGTTAGAACTAAGAGAAGGGTAAGTGACAGATCTTCCAGTGCAAAAGATTGGACCTTTTCTAAGAATAAGATTGATTCTTCTTAAAACCATGCACTTTAAAATCTCTTGTGCTTGTGCTACAGTTTGTTTCCAGACATCAATATCAGCATGGGCTTAGGTAATGTGTACACTGTCCAGGGCTCTTGCTTCTCATGATTTTGTTTCCTGCATTTTGAGTATTTCTCTGCTCTTCACAGCTCCCCTACAAGGATCAATCCCCAGAAGGTCCCCAAAAATGACGCTGGGGAAAGAAAATAGAAATTGATTAGTTTGGTAATTTAAGTTCCTCTGGATAGAGTTTTTGTAGGAAAAGAATTTGAAACTACCAATCGAAATCAGGTTTCTATAGTATAAGTAACTTATCAGGAGATTATGTTTCTTATTTCCAAAACTTTATTTTTTATTTTTTATTTTTTTCAAAACTTTCTTGAAAATCAGAGTTAATCCTTGTGCCTATGCTTTTAAGAAAGAATAATATTTCTAAATTACTTTAAATCAGCCAAGCTTGGATTTTATTTTTGTCATTAATTCATTTAACAAATATTTCTTAATTACCTACTATAATCCAAGTTCTGCATTAAGTTCTAGGACACATAGAAAAAGAGTAAAGCTCAATCTGTGCCCTCATTTAGGCTTCATTGTGTTGGGTACTGTGGAAATAGTGATAGCTGAAGATGTGATTCCTGCCTTCAAGAGTATGTACAGACTAGGAGAAGAAAGAGCATAAATTAAGGGGCTATAAAGGAGCATTGGCCAAATGCTGGCAATTATATAACATCTCAGAAGTCCAGGAGATTGAGAAGGAGACTGAGTTAAGCCTTACAGGATAAAAAGAATACAGAAAAGAGGAGAGAAGGGGTGAAGGTCATTCCAGTGCAGTTGATGGGGCCGTGGATATGACAACATATTTCTGTTAGATGCTGTGAACACACCCAAATGGAGGAAAATAAAGTTTTATTGAGTGCCTGTTATGTGATCAACACAAATTCACAAGATACAAGGCATATATACAGGAGTGGTATAAGATAGAGTCATTATCAAAGACCACTTTGTTGGGGCTCTAAGAACAATTAGAAAATAATTAGAAACAATTAGAAAATAATTACATAATAGCAAGTGATTAGCTGCTAAATAGTGTGGCTAATTCTGATGTGCTGTATGAATTACTCAGAGAGGAAGGTCAAGGAGGCAGGAGAAATCATGGGTGCCCTCATAGAAGAGGTGAGACCTGAGCAAGCACAGAAGCTTGGGATAAGGGTGAGGAAGGCAAGGGGAAACAGCATTTGGTGTAAAGTCAAGAGCATCAGAGATCTGCCAGTGAAGAGCTGCGTAAAATGCCTCTGGGCCATTAGGCTGAGGACAGCCTATAGATGGTTTTGTATGCCGGAAAAAGGTCTGATGACACCAGAGAGGTAGAACCTTTGAAAAGTATTTATTGTTGTGATTAATAGCCTGGAAGGCAAATTTTATTTATTTATTTATTTATTTGACGTCATAAAGAAAATAACCTCAGGGAAGGGAAATTTTAGAATAACTCCTTCCCTTAAGTAGGGCCACTAGAGAACCAGGCAAACTCAAGAGGTTGAGTCATCATGACCACTG
>CAUYRT010061062.1:0-23391 GCA_963574885.1 Lepilemur ruficaudatus
GTATTGGCACAAAAACAGAGACATAGACCAGTGGAACAAGACTGAGAACCAGACATAAAACTATTTTCATACAGCCATCTGATTTTTGACAAAATAAACAAGAACATACACTAGGGAAAAGAATCCCTTTTCAATAAATGGTGCTGGGAAAACTGGATAGCCACATGACGAAGACTGAAACAGGATCCACACCTCTCACCACTCACAAAAATCAACTCATGATGGATAACAGAATTAAACATAAGGCAGGAAACTATACGAATTCCAGAAGAGAATATTGGAAAAACTCTTATAGACATCGGCCTAGGCAAAGAATTTATGAGGAAGACCCCAAAAGCAATCACAGCATCAACAAAAATAAATAAGTGGGACTTGATTAAATTAAAAAGCTTCTGCACAGCCAAGGAAACAATCAACATAGCAAATAAACAACCTACATCCAATAAAGAGCTAATAAACAGAATCTACAAAAAAGCAAATCAGCAAGAAACAAAGTCAAACAGCCCCATTAAAAAGTGGGCAAAAGACATGAGCAGAAGCTTTTCAAAAGAAGATAGACTAATGGCTAATAAACAGGAAAAAATGCTCAACATCACTAACCATCAGGGAAATGTAAATCAAAACCACAATGAGCTATCACCTAACTCCAGTGAGAATAGCTTTCATCAAAAAGTCCTAAAATAATAAATGCTGGTGTGGATATAGAGAAAAATGAACATTTATATACTGTTAGTGGTACTGCAAACTAGTACTACCACTATGAAAAATGGTATGGTGATTCCTCAAAGAACTAAAAGTAGACTTACCATTTGATCCAGCAATCCCACTACTGGGTATTTACTCAAAGGAAAAAAAAGTCATTTTATCAAAAAGACACTGGCACTCAAATGTTTATTTCTGCACAATTCACAATCACAAAGATGTGGAATCAACCCAAGTGCTCATCAATATATGAGTGGATTAACACAATGTGGTATATGTATACCATGGAGTACTACTCAGCCATAAAATATGAATTCCCTTTATAACAATCGGGATGGAACTGGAGGCCATTTTCCAAAGTGAAATATCTCAAGAATGGAAAAACAAACAGCACATGTACTCACTATTAAATTGGAACAGAACAGCACTCATGTGCACAGATGGAAGTCAAACTCAATGGAAATCAAGCAGGTGGACGGGGGAAAGAGGATGGGTGAAATCTTACCTAATGAGTACAATGCACACTATCTGGGTGATGGGCACACTTATAACTTTATCTCAAACAGTACAAAAGCAATACATGTAAACAAACCATTTGTACCCCTGTAATATTCTGAAATTAAAAAAAGAAACTGCCAGACTGTTTTCTAAAGTGGTTATACTAATAGGTGTAAGGTAGTATCTTCACAGTGGTTTTATTATTCATATTTATATTTAACATCAGTCCCTAATGTATATTTAACATCAGTCCCTAATGACTGATGTTAAACATCTTGTCAAGTGTTTCTCTACCATCCATATATCTTATTTAGTGAAATATCTGATCAAGTGCTTTGCCCATTCTTTTTATTGGGTTTTCTTCTTAGTGAGTTTTTGGAATTTTTTATACATTCTGGAGATAAGACCTTAACCAGTAATGTGATTTGCAAATATTTTCTCCCAGACTGTAACTTGTCTCTTCATTCTCGTAATGTCTTTAAAGAACATAAGTTGTCAGTTTCATAAAGTTCAATCATTTTTGTTCCTTTATGGATGCTTCTGATGTCAAATCTAAGAAATCTTTGTGTAATTCAAGATCACAAAGATTTCCTATGTTTTCTTCTAAAAGTTTTACAATTTTAAGGTTTACAATTAGATCTATAATCCATTTTGAGTTAATTTTTACATATGGCATGAGATATGGATCAAAGATTTTTTGTTTTTGCATATGAAAGCACAATTATCCCAGCACCATTTGTTGAAAAGACCATCCTTTTTATGCTTTCAGTTTTGTTGAAAATAAAATGTTCATAAAATTATTTTGAATAGGTGGCACATTAACATTATTCTTAAAGTACAAAAGGATTGTGTAAAAATCTCCCAGCTACCCAATTTTCTTCCTCAAAAATAATGTTGCCAGTTTATTATGGCTCATTTTAGAGATATATCCTATGCACATACAAGTAAACACATGTGTATATTCTTTATCTCCCCACTTCTTCTGCATGCAAATAGTAAAAATATTATATTCTTCTGAATTTTGGTTGTTTAAACCTAATAATACACTTACCTTGAAGCAAGTATTGCAAACTGTGGATGCACCGTTATTTACTTAGTCAGTATCTTTTTTCACTTTTTTTTTTTAAGAGATGGGGCCTGTGTTGCCCAGGCTGGTTGGTGTGTTCAACTCCTGGCCTCGAGCAATCCTCCCACCTCAGTCTCCCAAAGTGCTAGGATTACAGGCACGAGCCACTGTGCCCAGCCACCAGTCTCTTATCGATGGAATTTTGGTTGCTGTGTCTGTTGCTATTAACCAACAGTACTTCACTAAGTAACTCTGTAAACATGTCATGTGTATAAGCTAGTATATCTGTAGGAAAAAGTCCTAGAAGTATGTTGTGGGATCAAAGGTATGATAAATATGGCCAAATTGGCTTCCATAGGAAGTTATGCCATTTTACACTCCCAACAGCAACAAAGAAGAATGTCTTTTCCCCACATCTTCCTTGACATTATTACACTTTCTTAAAATTTAACCTGTAACATTTAAAATACTTCAACTTTTTCTGTAAGGGCCTCAGAAAAACACAAAGGATGCTTACTTATAGATTCTGAAAATCTACTGGATTTTGTCCTAGAAAAGTACACAAGGAAGAATACAGTTTTTAAATTTTAACAGTGTTTATAAGATACATAAATACAAAAATACCACTAGCAAAAATGCTTACAGAAAGTATCTAAATAGTAGTCTACTTTAGAAGACAAGCTATAGTACTTCTTTTTTTTTTTTTTTTTTTTAGAGACAGGGTCTCAGTCTGTTGCCCAGGCTAGAATACAATAGTGCAAATCACAGCTCACTATAACCTTGAACTCCTGGGCTCAAGTAATCCTTCCAGAGTAGCTGGGACTATAGGCATGCGTGCCACCACACCTGGCTAAATTTTTTTTTTTTCTGTAGAGACAAGTTCTTACCATGTTGCCCAGGCTATTTTTAAATATCAAGCAAAGATGGATGCTTTAATAAGTTTCCTCTGGAAAATATTTTCCAATGTTCAATTTCTTGGGGCTTCTTAATGTATTTCAATTTTAAAATCAGACTTTATCCAAGCATTGTAGCTCAAATGGTTAGATAGAAATTTTGAATTTTTAAAAAATCAAAATGATATAAAAATAACTCACTTGTTACTGTTAAGCCACATTTTTTTCTATGTCCAAAACAAAAATTAATTATGTGACAGGATGATGGCTTTAATCTACATAATCAGTTTATCCTATTTGTGAAGAACCTAATTTCCTTGTTATATATTCAAGCATTATCTTTCTGGATTGTTACTATTTTTTTCCATTCTTGTATAGCTCTGAAATTTTCCTAAGATTTAATTTGTGGTCTTTACTTACCGAATCCCGTTTAAGAAAATTTGGTGATACACCACTTAGTAATGGTCTTGAGGCAAGAATCTCTATTTTGCCTTCTAGTCTTCCCTCCATGGTTTTAATAGCATTCAGAAGAGTCTTTAGAGAGATTCTAGAGTCTCCAATCTCCTGAGATGTTCTCACAGAAGACACGGTGGGTGCAAAGCTCACATGGCGTGTAGAGTTTGGAATAACACTAGGCAAACCAACTGAAGCTCTTTCCTTTAAATTGTTTACATGGGGCCTAGAGCTTTCAAGGGATTTTGAAGACACAGGCCTCTCTGGAGATTTCTTTTTTCTTGGAGGCATCACCAATTAAAAACAGTAAAAGCAGCTAAACTACAGTTATTTTTCAAGGAGTACCTACTTTACTAGGAGATACAACACAAATAATGTTCTAGAAGAAGCCACAATGGAAAATATATTTGAAAATATGTTCCTTTGCTTTGAGGATGAAGCGATCACACTGTAAAGTATGACCTAGTGAAAAAAGAGACCTTAAACCAAATTCCCTGTAAGAGAGTGTATCTAAGGAAACCCCTTTTAAGAACTTTGTGACCTCATCACTCATCAGTAGAGTCAGTTGGTTAGAACCTTATGAGGATTCCACTTGAAGACATATTTAAGTTCCTTGGTTACCAGGGGTATATGTACACAACTGTCAGAGACACAGAAGTTACACATGCTTACACTAAGAGCTAAAGATTTTTAAAATACTTAATCTAATTATATACATGGTAAATTTGTAAAGCACTGAAATGAATATTTTCTTTTGGTAACACCTTCCTGGCTTATGTTCCCCATTAAATGTTTTATGTATCTTGCTTAACTTTTCTCTATTCATTTGTTAAAATGCTATGTGACCTATGAAAGGTTTTCAGCCTCAATAGCACCATGCTCACAAGAAAGCACCTTGACTATTACTATCTCTTTCAGGTGAGTGTCTGTTGCAGGTGTACCTTGTTGACATTGAGTTCTGAGTTTGCCTCTAATTCAAAAACACAAAGATACTTGGTTCCTCATGTCTGCCAAAAATTTTAAGGTTCAATTTCAAAAATCCTCCATGAAAGCATTTCTCAATGCTTCTAATAGTAATAATGCTCCCTATGAATGCTTATTAATACAATCTATTTTTTTTTCTGAAAGATCTAACTTTCTGCTAAGTTTATTGAGTACATTCCTAACTGCCCTTTTAGAAGCAAGTTGAATGACCCAGTCCTGCTTCAGGCATCTTTATGAATTCCTCTGAGGCTTAGCAGAACCCCATACATAGTAGGTGCTTTAAAAATGTTTGTTCAAGTGAGTCAAGTGAGAGAATATTCATCTTTCTGGGATTGTATGGTAAGATGGGGAGAGGCATCAAACAATTTCTTAAAAACTAAAACAATACCAATCAACTTTTGTAGATATTAATCACACCTGAGCATATTTGGCTTCTAGAGCCTTATTCAACTTGCGTAGATGGTCATTCTGTGAACTGGTTTCAGTAAAAGATTGTAGTTGTTCTTCTAGCTGTTTAACTTTTATCTAGAGGAAAAATAGAAAAGCAATACAATAAGAAAACAAAAATAATTGTAAAATAAAAATTTTAAAATACATTTACACATATTTAGATACTCCAAAAGAAAAAAATATGAGTTTTGCAAAAAAATTACAGAGAATCCTTAATACTTGCAAAAAATAACCCTTTGTCTTTTTAATCATGCAAAAAATGCTATTTCAACTCACAGCTAAAAGTAGGCTATAGCCATTTAAATGTACCAAGATAATTCATTTAGTTTCTATTGTTTATCGACACATCAAATGGACATGACTCATGAATGTAACAGTGAGATTTTGTGGTTAATATACTTCAATTTTAAAGGACTTGGATAATTAGAGTTGTCAACTTGCAAGAAGCAGCCATAGAGTCTTGTGTTCTGACAGAGAATTATAAAAGTTGAATAAATGGAATTCTTATATGCTGAATTATACTTTAAAACTAATTCATAAAGGTGACCATTCACATATTTCTCTACACAGTTAATATTTTGGGGGGTAATATCATTTAATATATACTCACAAATCTCCAAACCCTGTGTTTTTCCATATTTTCTTCCTCTTATCCCCAACCCTCTCTTACAACTAACATTACTGAGCCTACTCATGGATCAGGAAAAATTTCATCCAAAATTTTTTATTTAAATCAACTTTTTCCTCTTTTGCTACCTTTAATTTTTCCTATCTGTTGAGGGCAAACATCTCTTTGGCAGTAACTACTGGACATTTTCATCAACTGTTAAAATTTGAGTGCTAATATTAAGGTTTTTTTTTTTTAAAGGCTGCATTAAAACCCATTTTTGTCTCAGGAAATCTCTCTTCTTCCATCAGTAGGATCCTTATTTCTCTCACCTTTGCTTGTTTCTGTTGCTATGTTTCCACAGTGTACAGTATAAAACATGTGCTGTGGCTTCCCAAAGCCATCAGTAAAAATTAATCATGGTTTTCACTTAAGGTCCAGAATTAAAACAGTTGCCTCTAAATGGAGGTGCTGATGCAACAATTCACATTTTAAACAAACTAATAGCTATTAACTCATAGAGAAAAATAGAGGGAAAATGAGTGCATTTGACTCTAAAGACTTTTAGGTTTGCCTCTCTTCAAATAAAACACAGAATGTCCTTATTCCTCAATATTCCTCAGATTACATAGTACGATGCCCTGAAACTCATCAGATGGCATGTTATCATCTAGTACTTTATATGGAGTTTCTTATTTGGCAGAATTTCTAATTCAGGACATTCAAAATGAGAAAGAACATAGAAGGACAGGCCAGAAGCAAATAAATTCTGCTGCCCCTCAGAGGTCTAGTGTTTCCATGATCACTAAAATCCAAGCAGTTTCTATAACTAGCGTATCAGCCAGTCTTAGGAATAGCACTGATTTGGCTCAAGGCCAGATCCCCATATTGTTTCAAACCACACACACAATTACAAAAATAATAACACTATAGAAACTATAAGACAGCTAGGAATAGAAAGGACCTCTCATTTAAATCTGTTTTGCAATACAAGTATCTGAAAGTAATGCAATTAATACATTTTAGTGCATTTATAGTTTGAAGTGAGCTTCAGGGTTAAAACAACCTGAACTGCCAAAGCTACATATTTTGATTGAAAGTACAAAAATAGATCCAGGAAACTGATAATTTCTGTGCAGCACAATTTTTTTTCTTTTAAAACCCTTACCTATTATTCATACAATGGAATGTATCAGCTACGCAAATCAAAGAACCACCGCGACAAACAACATGGATGAATCTCACAATTATAATATCGGGTGAAAGAACCAACAAATAAAAAAGCATATACTGTGTGACTACCTAAAGTGCAAATACAGATAAAACTTATTAATATATGGGGTGTGAGGAGTCAGGATGTATAATTACCCTTGTGGAGGATAGTTACTGGAACGGAATTTTGGATGTTGAGAATGTTCTATTTCTTGACATGAGTGCTAATCACATAGATAATGTTTATTTTGTAAACAATTCATCGAGCTGTGCCCTGTGTACTTTTTGGTATCTATGTTATAGATCAATAAAAAATTTACAAAACAAAAAATTAAAGAAACAAAACACTTAATTTCTAAATTAAGGTCACAAATGCAGTTGCTTATGGGGCCAGGCAGCTAACATAATGTTGGAATCCAGTTGGTTTAAAGTGATGGGGCCAGTGGTAGATTAGAGCAACGCTGAGGAACCCAAACTGACATATGTTTAAAACCAATTTAAAAAGTGTTGGAAATCTTTCAAACATATATAGTAATATCCCAACTACCTCCCATTCAACTTAAAATAATAAAACATTACCAGTACAATTGAAACCCTCTGTGTAGCCTACCCCAAACAAATTTCCTCCTATCCTAGAGTTAACCACTATGCTAAATTTGGTGTTAATCATTCCCATTCTTTAAAAAAATAGTTTTATTTTAGAGGGGAGGGACATGTTTGAAAAGTAGTTGGGGAAGGGAATTAGGGGTCTCAATAGGGGGAAGGAATTCCTCTAATACTGATTTACGCGATTAACTGTACATCTTGGTAAATTCACTAAAAATCATTTAATTGTACACTTAAAATGGAGTAAAGGCATGATATGTAAAGTATACTTCAATAAAGAAGGAAAAAAATAGTTTTACTATATATTTATTTCTAAATAGTATATAGCATTGTTTTATGAGATTCATCCATGTTAACACATGTAACTCTAACGTACCTATTTAATATACCCTCTTACATATATTGCTTTTAAAATTGGCATAACTACTTTTTGGAGAAATTTGACAAAACCTAGTAAAACTGAAGATATGCAAATCCTATAACTCAATAATTGTATTCCTGAGAATTAAACTCAGCTTAGTATATTTTTTTTGCATATAAGTATAAATAAACATGTACAAAAATTCATATCAGCATTGTAATTGTTTGCAAGCAATTGAAAACTAGCTAAATATCCATGAACAGAATAGAGAAATACATTGTGGCATATTTATATAATGAAATACTACACAGAACTAAAAATGAATTCAAATTATGTCTGAATGTGAGGCAGCAGTTTCTGACAGAGTCTAAATACATTCCTAAAATATAGTATTTATACCATTCATTAACAAGTCCACTATGAAAATATAGTTTTTACCTAATATGATTTCTATGTAATATTTTTAATCCATCCTAATCCAATTGAGAGAGAACATACAGCAGACTATTGTTTCAACTATGTTTAGTATGCAGCTTTTCTTTTAAACTGTCTTGCAAAAATTATATGCTATAGGAGCACTTTCCCTAGAGCTAATGAAGTCGGTGCTTTTGGACTGTGCCAGCCCAAGGCTTGACATAAAGGCACCAGTGAATGGATAGTTTCAAAAATGTTTCAGCCTTCAAAGACTATAAAAAAAAAATCAAAAACTTAAGCTCTTACTATACAAACATGAGCAGCAAAAAGGCATGTATTTGACTTACGATTACATGGATAATTTCTAAGATTATATAGAAGTCTTAAAGGTCTGATAGATAACATCAGACTCATTCATAAATTTTAAAATGCATTCCATTCTCAGCCAAAATCTGGCTTTAAGTCTGCCCTGAGGGCTTGGGATTTGTCTTATAAATTTAATAAGGTACTTCATTTCTCTTGGGACATCTTAAAAAAGATCAAAATCATGGGACATAACTTCTTATGGGATCATTAGTTTCACAAATAATGCCAGTAATAATTTATACACCCAGCCTGTAATGTTGCCTATTTTTCCCAGTGAGAAGTAAGTAAGGGAAGTATGCTTACCTGCCTCATTTTATAGGTGATTAAGATGAAACTCAAGAAAACTTAAGATGTGTCCAGGGTCACACAAGTGTAGATAATTATAATTAAATGCATCAATGCCTTTGGAAAATATTAATTAAAAGCAAATAGTGGACAAATAGTTTTATCTTTTTATTAGACTAGTTACATATTGTTCCACAAGTCTGGCTTCCCAACCATCTTTCAAATAGCTTGCCATTTCTGGGCCCCATCTTGTTTGCTAACCTTATGGTAAGCCCTTTCAGCAGATGATGATGAGGTTAATGCTGGCATGTCTGACAAGTCTCTAGTGAGATTACTTATTAAATCAGCTCTACAGTTGCCCCTATGATTTAAATGTGGTTTGTCTCTGCCAAAATTCCTGTTGAAATTTAATTGCCAATGTACTAAATTTTGAGAAGTGGTAGGACCTTTAAGAGGCATCTGGGTCATCAGGGATCTGCTCTCATGCAGGGATTAAAGCAGTCTCACAGGACTGGGTACCTCCTTGCTCTCGCAGGAAAGGATTAGTATATTAAGAACAGGTTGTTATAAAGTGAGGCTGCCTCTTACATTTGGTCTCTCTGTCCACTTCCCCATCTGTTTTCTGCCATGAGTTGAAGTAGCACAAAGCCTTCATTAGATGACCTGTCTAATCTTGGACTTCCCAGGCTCCAGAATTGTGAGCCAAATAAACTTCTTTTCTTTACAAATTACCCAGTCTCAGGTATTCTGTTATAGCAACAGAAAATGGAGTAAGACAGTTGCCACACCTAGCTGGGCTTCACTTCATACCATTTAGTCCAGTAGTCTTCAACTCTGGTTGCACATTGGAATCATCTGAGGAGCTTTAAAAAATATTGACATCTAGGACCTATCCCCTAAGATTCTGATTTCGTTGCTCTGGGGTACAAATCTAGTCATGGGAATTTTTTCCCCCTACACTTCATTATAAAAATTTTTAAACATATACTAACAGAAAAATTGAAAGAATTTTACTATGAACATGCATATGCCCACCATCCACATTCTACCATTAACATTCTTTACTTGCTTATCACATATCTATCCACCTATAATTCCCTCTATCCATCCACCAACCCCTTTTTTAATGATGCATTTAAAGTAAATGGCTGCCATCATACACTTCCTAGCATGAGGATTTTTAAAAACTACCCAGATGATTCTAATTTGTAGCTAAGGTTCAGTACCACAGACTTGGACTTAAGTGTTTCCAAGGGAGTTGGGTTAAGTCAGGTTTAGCCACACCACATACAAGCTTCCTGCTCTGTAGGTACCATAGGAAATAAACCCACAGGCAGCAAAATAACAGTAACATCACATTAACTCAAGTCTATTCTATTGCCTCTAAGTCCCAACTTCTAGAGCTATTTCTTTTTAGGAATGTGTTATTAAAGAGAGAGAGAGAGGGAGAGAAAGGGGGGGAGGGAAGGAGGGAGGGAGGGAGAGGGAGGGTGCGCACGCATAGGCTGTCTACATTCTCAGTGAATGATCATGCATAAAATTACCATAAAGCTTCAAATAGTCACAAAATGGGTTTTGAGTTCACAATTTTAGGTTTCAGCATTAACTATAGGTACATGACTAGAAGTCACCTGGATGTTAATAAGGCAACAAACTCAGGGAGATTCAAAGACTATAGAATTAGTAAATGACAGAGCGGGGTCTTCTCAACATACAGCAGTATTTAGTTTGACTATTGGTATTTAAAAAATCAGAAAATAAATCTCATACCTGGAGTTTTCCCTTTTCATAGGCCAATTTATTTTTACCTTCAGTAATTTTTGCCAAAACTTTTTCCACCTTCTGTCGGGCAAGCTGATGAAGCAAACACAGGCATAGAAAGGAATAACCATTTTCCCCAAGTATTTATACCATTTCTATAGTCATAAAATCAAGATTCATATTTATTTGCTACTACTGCCTCAATTTTTCGCCACATAGCTTATCACAGTGCTAATGTACAACATGTACAGAGACTGTTAATAAAAGTAGGAAGCCTTAAAAGTCCCACAATTTGGTTTTTTTGCATATTAATTCTTTTTTTATGTCAGTTATTTATTTGTAGCTGTGCTCCAACCCAGACATGGTGTGACTGTATCAATGGTTGTAGGTAGCCCAAGGAGCACTATACAGTTCTTTAAGAAAACAGGCGCTACAATCGACCATAACCACTGATAGTAGATGACATTTCTGTTACCACAGTAAAACGCAGTTAAAAAAAATCTCTAGGCCAGGCACAATGGCTCACACCTGTAATCACAGCACTTTGGGAGGCCAAGGCAGGAGGATCACTTGAGACCAGGGTTCGAGACCAGCCTGGGCAACATAGTGACATCTCTACAAAGAATTTAAAAAATTAGTCAGGCATGGTGGCACATGCCTATAGTCCTAGCTACTCGGGAGGATTCCTTGAGCCCAGGAATTCAAGGTTACAGTAAGCTATGATCGTTCTATCGCAATCCAGCCTAGAAAACAGAGTGAGACCCTGTCTCTTAAAAAAAAAAAAAAAAAAAAAAAAAAAAAAAAAAAAAAAAAAAAAATTTTATTTTAAAAAAAAACAAAAATAAAAAAATTTTAATTATGAACAAAAAAACGGTGACCCCCTTATAATAAAAAAAAAAAAAAAAAAAAAAAAAACAACTCTAAAGAACAAAAGAAATGTTTATTGGAAACTCAAGCTCACTTAACACAGTGTTATGTAGGACAAACACTACTGAAGGTTCTATATTTCATAAAATCATATATTTTCATTATTAAAACAGCCTTTAATGACAGTTATTTTTTCATATATTGTTTTCTTCAGACTTTGTCAGAAAAAATAAGTATAAGATAGAGTTTTCTCTTGATTAAATTTTTGGCCATATTGATACTTCCTTTATATGAGAGCCATGATCAGTGATTGAATATGGAAATTTTCACCCTCCGTAATCAATGTCAGGGTATTAAGGAAATATTGATATTTGCCATATGTCAAAATTATCTTCATAAACCAAGTATGGGGATAATACACATACAAGCAAATGTGACTGAGAACAAGCTCTCACTCAAAGGCTAACTAGCTGCACAATGGATCATTTACAATAAATCTTGAGTTCAAAGTCTTATTAATTTTGGCAAATATCCTACATTGGCATAATTCACTGTCTCTGGCTTAGATTTGCTTAATTTATGAATAGAGGGCTTTTTAAGCATTTTAAACCAAAGAATTTAGATTTTTGTCTTCCACTTTGAGTAAGTCGATAAATATGAAACCATTTATATAGGGGTATTAATTTACATAACAGATATTCCCCACCATCTCCAACATAATTACAGGTATTCTTCAGTCATCATTTTGGTACTCAATTTCAAGTGTTGTGACCCCAACACAACTGTTTTTATTATTTTATTTTTGTTTTGAGACAGTATCTTGCTCTGTCACCCAGGCTAGAGTACAGTGGCATGACCATAGCTCACTGCAACCTCAAACTCCTGGGCTCAAGCAATCCTCCTCTATCAGCCTCCCAAGTAGCTGAGACTAGAGGTGTGTGCCACCACACTCAGCTAATTTTTCCTATTTTTTTTTTTTTTTGTAAAGATGAGGGTTTCACCCATTGTGTTGCCCATGCTGTTCTTGAATTTCTAGCCTCAAATGATGCTCCCACCTTGGCCTCCCAAAGTGCTAGGATTATAGGCATGAGCTGCTGCACCTGCCCTAACTGTTTTTAAACAAAAGCAAAAACACATTCCAAACTAGATTACTATATAATGATATGTAACTCATAATTTTCTTCTGTTCAAAATATTTTCACCATAGCATATGTTTTACGAGAAGGCACACTAGTCTGGAGCAATGTTTTCTCCTTGGTAGTTGCCTTGACTAGAAGAATTAGCATTTTAGACAGACAAGACTTCATAAAAAACCTATGGACAAGCCATAAAGAGTGATTAGCCCTAGTATACCAGCTACCCTAAAATTATGCACATTCAATATAAAAACTTATATTGACTATACTATATTCCAATTATACTACAATTAGGCTTCAGTGTATTATTAACTATTATGACCATCTAAGTATTTATCCTATCAGAATCAGTATTTCATGCATAATTATATATATTCATAATTCAGTTGCCTGAACTTTTTAAAAATCACTATGTGTTGCTCCCACTAAGGCAAAGGAAAATATATTTTTTAAAGCATTTATATCAGTAGTGTATTGGTTTCAAAATAACCTAAGGGAAATGTAGACTGCTATCAATAAATAGGAAACTGGAAATAATAATCATCATAAAGTTAATCATCAATTAATTTTCTGTTTGTGGAAGATATACAATTCTCTTTGTCACAATATTTTTGTTTTAGAAACTGTGATGTAAAATCATTCCATTAGTGCAATATTATAGTTTGGGATTATGTTTTAACCAAATCTTCAGCAGCAAATGAATCATAAGGATGGCTAATAATGCTACAAAAACAAAGTTACAATAACAATAAAAGCTTATTTAAAACTCATTTCCAAGTTCTATAAATTAAGGTGTCACAATGCAAAGTGTAGGTATAGCATATAAGAAAACACCCAAAAACTAGATTTAACCTAAAACATACTAGCTATAACAAATATTAAACACTCAAAAATAACTTTGCTTATCTTCTTGGCATGTGGAAAGGTTTTTTCATGGAATAACTTAGATGATCTGGCTCTTTTATAAAAGGTATCCAGGAATTTTTTAAATAATGGCACTTTTTCTCCTCAATAAAATTCCCTCTTTTAGGCAAAGGCATAAAGAAATGCCATTAATCTTTTAAATATACTTTTAAAATAATAATTTCCCCTTTTTGCCACCAAAGAGAATACTCATACAATGAAAACAGTCTAAGCAAAATCAAAATATGATATTTGACACAGAGTCACTTATTTAAATATTATGACAAACAAAATATAATTGTTTCCAGTTGCTAAGAGAAAGTAGATGTTAAGGCAGTTACTTAAATTACTGGTTACAGATTAAACAGGTACTGTACTTTAATCAATGAAAGACCAGAGATTAGAGACCACTTGAATGAGTGAATATCTCAGGTTCTGAGTTACAGAAGGCAGAACTGAGATTAACTTTTACTTAAATAATGTTAGTAACATATTATAAACATTAATATGCAGAGCAAAATGAATTGGGAAATCACCTGAGAAACAGCATACAAAGAAAAATGCCAATGGTTAGAATATACATTTTAACTCAAAAACACAAAGATATTGCTCCTTGGAAAAGCAGGAAGCAAACACAGGAAGAATTATCTTAAGATATGAAAGGTAGGTTTCCAAGAATCAACAGTAAGCCACAAAATGATTTCTAGAATCATTTTAAAAATCCAAATGAGCTGTAAAAGTTAGCAGAAGCTACTAGAAGAACAAAACCAGTGAGATACTGGCATTTTGGTAAAGATACTTTATAAGCAGATGGTAAGCAGAGATTTTATTTAAAATATTTAACAAGCAGTATGACATGGGCCCCAGCAAATCAAACCAACTTTGACAGCTGAATGAGTGAATGTCATCCTGGTTTTACAAAATAATACATTTCATTCATTGTTTAATTTCAACCCACTGATGTCCCAGTTGCATAGGGAATTATATTTATGTCCAGTGCTACTACTGTTAAACGTATGTTTTAAACTCAGAAGTGGGAAGGATAGTCATTCAACCTGAACTCAGGAATGGTAACCTTTTTACATTGGATTTTTTTCTCACTGTGGTTCCCTGCATGACTGCCTGTAGTGATGGACTTAAATTGCACTATCATTAGAGGTTGAAATGGCAAAAACAAATCTGAAATTAGAAAATGCAAAAGAAAAAGAGGGGAGAATATTATTGCAATATGAGTCATTCCTCACTGCTTGGCAAAATAGACGTGACCCTCTTTATAGTCTATTCAATCGATGTTTTTTAAACACCTATTATGTATTAGGTACATGCGAGGCAAGGGAGTATAAAGATGAGTAACTACCATTCTTGCATTAGAAGAGAGTGAAGGCAGATGCATAAACAGGTCAATTTCTAATCAATGTAGTAATTATTCAATTTTCTGATATGGGTGTGCACAGTGTACTATGTGAATCCCACAGCAGGGAAGATCCTCTTGGCATTGCAGGCCATGAAAAGTTAAGAATCTGTCTACTTCACACAGTAAATGGAGTGAGGGACTGAAAGGTCTGTCTGAATTCAAGTCCGTGATGTTACATAACACAACACAGTCATATGTATATTTCCAAAAATAAATGAGGGGTTATAGTAGAAGGCACCTTTTATTAAGAATTTCAAGTGTGTGTTTTTGTTTTTTGGTAGAGGCAGGGTCTCACTATGCTGCCCAGGCTGATTTCCAACTCCTGGCCTCAAGCGATTTTCCCACCTCAGCCTCCCAAAGTGTAGGAGCCTCCCCTACCCCCATAAAAGAACTTCAAGTTTTAACTTTCAAAGAATGAAAATACACTACCAGCATTGAATGACAATAGGTTTAATGATATTGCTAACATTCAAAAACAAATCCTGAAATCTCAACCTCATTCCTCAGACTCATAAAGCCAACTGAAGCACTTCCAAGCAGGCTTGGTCAGAGATAGACAGCAAGCTAGAATTGGGTTATCTATCTGAGTTATCACTAGAAAACCTTAAGAGGTGTGGTCAGCAGGCAAAAATCAACATTGACCAAATCACCGGAAGATCTGTCAGTCACTAATAAGGTAAGGCCACAGGCCTGCTCACAGCAGTGGGTTTAGGAAAGAATCAGGCAGAATAAGCTGTGTTCTTCCAGAGGGACCAAAACCAGATGGTTAGATAAGCCCAGTTGAGGTGTGGCCAACAAGTAAAGGGAATCTTTAATTCTAGGGGGAGAGAGGGTTAGTCTGAGATAGTACAGGAATTACAGCTAATGGATCTTGTCATTCCAATAGGCATTTACAGACTTTTTTCCCTGGAACATTTCAGATACTAAGAATTCAATAAATGTTAGCTATCTACTACATGCTTTACATGTATTAACTTACTTAATCCTCAAACAATCTCATAATAATAGCATTATTATCCTCATTTTGACAGATTAAGAAACTGAGGCTCAGAGAGGTTAAGGATCATACCCACAGCCACAGCCAAAATTGACACCCGGAAAGTCTGGCTCGAAAGCCATGAAAATGTAAGAAGATTTAGACTTAGTCTGTGTAATTTTCCATAGTTGAAGTAATGAGCAGCTTATGACAGCGTTTGAAAGAATTTAGTTCAAATTAAGACAGACTCAGATCAGGGCTTTCTATGGAATTTTCAATGACTATATACACGCTATAAAAGCAATAAGTAATACTTTTTCAAGTATTCAAAAGCACATAGGAAAATTATTGGCTTCTTAGCAGAATGATTATTTCTTTAAATATCCTTTATTTCGAGATGTTTTAAGAACTCTACCATTTATTTGCAATGCACTGACCTTGTCAAATAAGCTTTTGGAAATCAGATTTATTACTGATTGCCTAATAGAGGGAACTATCTGATGGGGGAAAAATACAATTTCTTCCTCATACTTTATAGAAGAACTATTTTAAAACATCAGATAAATCTGTGCTTTTTAGTATCATAGATCATTTGTGAAGGCAGATGTTTAATAGCTGCCCTAAATTCGTGGTTTCTTAAATAGTGTTTGAATATTATAGGTATCTCTGCCATATTTATCCTGAGTTATTCAAGATTTATGATAATTACTAAAATACAAAACCCATCTCATGATTTCTGATTTTTTTTATTAACTCACCAGTCATTAATTTCTACTTTAGACTGACCTTTTTATACCCACCCCATGGTAATCAGAAGCAACTTGCTGAAGTTCTAGGGAAGCCATTTCATTTGCCAGGTGCTTATTTTTTTCCTCTAGAGTCTGCAGGTTTTGCGTTAATGCATTTATGTCTACCTTTGGGAAAAAAAGGAAAAAAAGAAACTGTGTCAGATTTTAAAAATATCTTATTTTAAAAATGACAATTATAACTATAAAAGGAAGGTATCGTATACACAATTTGCCCTACCTGTAATATAGAAATTTGATCAGTCAGTCTGATAGCCCTATGTTGAGCCCAGGAGTTAAAGACCAGCCTGGGTAATAGCGAGACTCAGTCTCTACAAAACTGTAAAAATTAACCAAGCATAGAAGTGTGTGCCTATTGCCCCAGCTACTCAATTCACCACATTAACAGGCTACAGAAGAAAAGCCATATAACCATCTCAATAGACGCAGAAAAATCATTTCACAAAATTCAACATCAATTCATGATTTAAAAAAAAAACAACTCAGCAAACTAGAAATGAAAGGAAACCACCCTAGCCAGTAAAGTGTATCTACAAAAATCCTACAGCTAACATCAGTCTTAATAGTGAAACACTTTTTCCTTAAGATCAGGGAAAAGGCAAGGATATCTGCTCTAACCATTCTACTTAGCATCACACAGGAGGCCACGGCTGGTACAATAAGGCAAAGGCATTAAGATTGGAAAGAGAGAAATAAAACTGTCTCTACTCACAAAAGATACGATTGTCTATATAGGAAATCCCAAAGATTCTACAATAAAGGTACTAGAATAAGTGAGTTTGTCAAGGTTGAAGTATATAAGGTCAAATCTGTTGTATTTCTATATATAAGCAATGTATAATTGGAAATTTATATTTCTTGAAAATGCCATTTATAACAGTATCAAAATCATGAAATTCTTAAGTACAAATCTACAAAGTATGTCCAAGATTCGCTATGCTGAAAATTACAAAATACCAATGAGAGAAACAAAAAACCTAAATAAAATGGAGAGATATATCACGTTTATGTACAGTCATGCACTGCATAATAACATTTCAATCAATGATAGACCGCATATACAACAATGGCTGGAACAATAGACTAGGTATGTAATAGGCTATACCATCTAGGTTTGTGTAAGTACACTCTATGATGTTTGTACAACAACAAAATCGGCTAACACCACATTTTTCAGAATGTATCCCCATCGTTAAGACATGACTGTATTAGAAGATGTGATACTGATGAGATATCAATTCTCTAATTTCAATTGGAATTTCAGCAAAATATTTTTGTTGAAGTCAATAAGCTCACTCGAACAGTTCTATGAAAAACAAAAGAACTAAAATAGCCAAAACAATTTTGAAAAAGAACACAGATGGAGGACTCTACCTAATTTCAAGATTTATTATAAAACTACAGTAATTAAGAGTTTCAAATTGGCAAAAAGAAAACACATAATCAATGGAACGATATAGAAAGTCCTGAAACATTTATGGTCAATGGATTTTCAACAAAGGTACCAAGGTATTTCAAAGGAGAAAGAACTGTCTATTAAAAGATGCTACTAGAAGAGTGACATCAATGAAACTAGGGAAGAACATTAAAAAATCCTCTCTTCCATTAAAGCAATAAAAACAATAACAAAAACTGTCAGAATCAACTTTTTCAGAACTCTGAAAATTAACAAAAACCTTACAGTAATATAGGAAGTGCTTATAGCAAAAAAATTGGCTGAATCTAGGTAAGAACAGCAAGCTTTGTGGTGCTTTAACTTACCCTATTCCCATCCTCCATTCTCCAGCCCTGCAGTAGCTTTGAAAACGAATGGCCCACAATCATGGTGAACACCAAACTCGGCAGTCACCAGCGGTGGAAGAACAGGGTTAGAACTCTTTCAAAGCCTCATTTACACAGAACTGTCATTATATGATCTGTCTGGTGGTTCCCTGAAAGACTTCAGATGCAAAGTTGTCTTTATTTGGGCTGACTCAGAGCTCACCCAGTACAAAAAGCCTTTTTCCCAGGGCATGCATACATTGAAAATAATTAGAGGTAATTTATTAACTTTGTGGTTGCCTGAAGTGGTAGGTAAGAGTTGCGCAAATAATAGTCTAACGAAAAAACTCAAAAGGACAAGACAGGGAATGAGATGACCATAGCAGGTTTTGAATAGCTCCAACACATTCTTGGGAATCTAGAGAGCCACGCATGGGTACAGGGTTGTACATATGTCCAGATTTGTGTGCATGCTCAGGAAAGACCTGAGAAGACCCTAAGACCTCACCTTTGGCAGACCTTGAGCTCTGCGCAATCAGAAATGAAGACTAAAGGAGAATGGCCAACTGCATGAATGAGTGTCAAATGCATGCCCCAAAATGCACATCAGAAAATTACTGAAAGCAAGAGACAGAAAATCTTGAAAACAGCAAGAGAAAAGTGGCTCATCATGTATAAGGGATCTCAGTAAGATAAATAGCCGATTTCTCATCAGAAACTTGAGGCCAAAATGCAGTGGGATGACATATTCAAAATGCTGGGGCGGGGGTGGGGGTGGGAGGAGACATAACCAAGAATTCTAAATCCAGAAAAACTATCCCTCAAAAATGACAAAGAAATTAAGACATTACTAGATTTTTAAAAACTGAAAAGAACCATGCAAGGCCTTTCTTCTAGTTTAAACATACTCCTAAGGATGTGGCTCTTCAAAATCTCAGCCTAAAGTATAAAGTAATTTACCAGGGTCTCTATCTTTGTTGAGGTCTGGACTGTGGTGCTAGAAAGCATGCCCTATAAGAAATAGTAAAGGGATTTCTTCAGGCTGAAATAAAAGGGCATTAGACAATAACTGAAATCCACATAAGAAAAAAAGAATAAAGGTAACATAGGTACATATAAAAAATAGTACAAACATATGTCTTGTTTGTAAGTTTTTATTACCTATAAAATATAAAATAAAAGCAATGATAAGGAAATTAAAATGGCACACTAGATCTATTTGACACAAAAGGCAGCAGTAATTGAGAAACAGAGTAAAAAGCAAAAAAAAAACAAATAGCAAAATGGCAGATGCAAATCCTACTTTAACAGTAATTATATTAAATATAAATGAATTAAACCACTCCAATTAAAAAGCAGATAGGCAAAATAAATATTTTTGAAGCTCCAATGTATACTGTTTATGAAAGACACATTTTAGATCCAAAGATATAAATGCACATACAAAGATGCTCAACATCAATAGTCATTAGAAAAATGCAGATCAAAACCACAATGAGATACCATTTCACACCCATTAGGATAGCTATAATCAAAAACCAAAAATAACGAATGTTGATCAGGATGTGGAGAAATTGGAACCCTCGTACACTGCTGAGAATGTAAAACGATTTAGTGCTGTAGAAAACTGGTGATTTCTCAAAAGTTAACCATAAATTTACCATGTGACCCAGAAATTTCACTCCTAATCACATGTAACCCAAAGAATTGAAAACAGGTATTCAAATACATGTATATACAGGCTCACAGCAGTACTAATCACAACAGCCAAAAGATGAAAACAATGCAAATGTCCATCCGTAGATGAACAGATAAACAAATTGTGGTGTGTGTGTGTTTGTGTATACATATATACACACACACAAAACACATCTAATGACTATTACACAGCCATAAAAAGGAATGAAGTACTGATATATACTACAATGTGGATGAACCTCAAAAGCATTATGCTAAGTGAAAGAAGCCAGACATAAAGATCACATATTGTATAATTATATTAATATGAAATATCCAAATAGGTAAATCCATAGAGACAGAATGCAAATTGGTGGTTGTCAGGGGCTGGGAGAAGGAGGAAACAGGGAATGATTGCTTAATCGGTACAGGGTTTTATTTTGCGGTGACGAAAATATTTAGAAATTAGATACAGGTGGTCATTGCACAACATTGTGACTGCACTAAACACCCCTGAACTCTTTACTTCAAAATGGCTTAATTTTGTATTATGTGAATATCATCTCAATTAAAAAACCACAGTAAGATACTTCACACCCACTGGAATGGGTATTAAAAAATGTGGGCAATAACAAACGTTGATGAGGATGTGGAGATACTGGGACTCTCATACATTGCTGGTGGGATTGTAAAATAGCACAGGCACTGTGGAAAACGGTTTGGCAGTTTCTCAAAAAGATAAACAGAGTTACCACATGACCCTCCTGGGTTATATTAATATCTAAGACAACTGAAAGCATATATTCACAAAAAATATTATATACAAATATTCATAGAATCATTAATAGCCAAAAAGTGAAAGCAATGTGAATGCCCATCAACTGATAAATTAAAAAAAGATACTAAAACAATTGGATATCCACCTGAAAATAAAATGGACCTTAAACTATACCTTGCTAGATATATAACAATTAACTTGAAATAGATCATAGACCTACTATAAAACCTGAAACTGTAAGACTTCTAGAGGACAATGAAGGAGAAAATCTTGGTGATCTTAGGTTAGGCAAATTTCTTAGATATGATACAGAAAGTGTGACCCATAAAATCTTAAAAATTGATCATTAGACTTCATTAAAATTTAAAACTTCTGTTTTTGAAAGAAAATGAAAAGATAAGCTATAATATAGAAAAAATTTGTAAAACATATCTGATAAAATATTTGTATATATAAAAATAATATTTTTAATTTAAGAATATGAATATGTTTTAAAATTCCTGAGCTCTGTAATAAGAAAACAAACAACTGAATTTCAAATGGTTAAAAGATTTAAAGAGATAATTCAATTTGCAATGGCAAATAATCACATGAAAAGATGCTCAACATTATTAGCCTTGGGAAGAATGCAAATTACAACCACAGTGATATACCACTACACACCAATTAGAATGGCTAAAACTGAAAGAACAGACAATACAAAGTGCTGGTGGGAATGTAAACAAACCAGAACTCATACTGGTAAGAATGCAAGATAATACAGATCCTTTGGAAAACAGTTGAGCAGTTTGTTGTGTTAAACATATATTCACCATACTATCCAAAAATCCAACTCTTGATATTTACCCAAGAGAAATAAAAATATATATCCATGTGAATATTTATAGAGGCTTTATTCATAATTGAAAAATCTGGAAACAACCCAAATGTCCTTCAATCAGTGAATAAAGTAGCTGAGATACATATGTATATATACAATGGAACACAAAATACTGATACATTACAATAGGGATGAATCTCAAATGAAAGTTGTTAGATTTAAAATGCTACATATTGTATGATTCCATTTATAAGACATTCTGGAAAAGATATAACTTTACGGATGGAAAAATAAATTAGTAGTAGGGGATGGGTGTGGAAGAAGGGGTTGATTACAGAGGGCACAAACAAACTCTCTGGGCTGATAGACATGTTCTATATTTTTATTGTGGTAGTGGCTACATGATTGCATGTGTTTGTCAAAACTCATAGAATCGTACGCTAAAAATGGGTGAATTTCACTGTATGTAAATTATAACAATAAACCTAACTTTTAAAAAAACAGCTTTAAAAGAGTACATATTAAAAAAAATAAATTTAGACCACAAAATGGGACTCTGTATAAGCATTATCATTTGGCTTAATAGAACCTCTCTAATGAGAGAGCATCTTAGTATCTTTCAGCCCTACAAACTTAACACTTAGCCTACATTAAGACAAATGAGCTGTTCGGTGTTTCAAGGGAAGGTTAGGGGAACGTGGTGACAGCCAGCCACAGCTGACGTACCAGGCTGGTCTTGGGTTCTTGCCCTCCCTACTCAGCTGTTTTCCTTCTGAGTCAGGAGAGTATAACCAGCTTGTCAGGGAGGAGTTGCAAGGGAGATTGCCTCTTCACTTGGGTCCTGTGGAGTCAGCACCACCCACCCTCTCCTATGACTGGGGCCTGGTGCTTCTTGCAGAAGGAAATGACTGCACCCCTAGGTGGAGCTGAAAAGGAGGCCATTCATCCTGTAACCTGACTGGATGGTCAACAGACTGTCACCTTCCCTTCTAATCCTCTTCCCTGCTAGAGGCTGAAAGAAGATAGCAGCAGCCTTTCAGATTATGGTTCATAATCCAGTCCCAGCAACTCTGACCCTTGACAAAGAACCCAGATGAGAAAGAACCAACGAAAGATCACAGGAAACATGAAGAATCAGACAGAAAAATCATCTCCAAAAATAAACTCTCTATCATCACCAACTGATAGCAACCTACTTGATACAATTAATCTGACAGAGAAAGAGTTCCAAATATGGATGGTTAGAAAACTCAGTGACATAGAAGAGAAAATTGATTCACAACATAGAGAAACTACAAGAACGATTCAGGAAATGAATGAAAAATTCTCCAGAGAAATTGAATTGATAAAGAAGAATCAATCAGAAATCCTGGAAATGAAGGAAATATTCAGAGAGCTCCAAAACTCAATGGAAAGTCTTAAGAACAGGATGGAACATGCTGAGGAAAGAGTTCCAGAGCTTGAAGACTATGTCTATGCCCTCAACAAAGCAGAGGAAGAAAGGGAACACAGAAACAAGAGACAAGACCAAAGTTTACAAGAAGTATGGGATTATGTAAAAAAACCTAACCTACGGTTGATAGGGGTGCCGGAGG
>CAUYRT010061064.1:0-20544 GCA_963574885.1 Lepilemur ruficaudatus
TCCCAGCTACTTGGGAGGCTGAGGCAGGAGGATCGCTTGAGCCCAGGAGTTTGAGGTTGCTGTGAGCTAGGCTGATGCCACGGCACTCTACAGCCCAGGCAACAGAGTGAGACTCTGTCTCAAAAAAAAAAAAAAAAAAAAACCTGATTTGAAGCATTTCTTGGTTACTGAAGCAGCCTACAGAGCCAAACCACTTCTTCAAAGCCCAGAATGCCTCATCTGTTAGACAAGTTAATTAGTCAATCTTTGCCTTGGTTTCTCTATACGTAAAATACGGATATAAACAGTGCCTACCTCAGAGGAAGTGAGCATTAATGAGTTAATGCATGCAAAAGAGCCTTAGAACTATTGTAGCTTGTTTGCTTGTTGTTACCTTATTCAATACGTAAGGATTCTTGACAATAATCTACCGTGGAGAGCTTGTACCTTTCATCTATATGAAATTACTCTAGTATTAAATAAATCAGTATTTAATACTGTTTATCTTGAATGCTACTTAGCCTGATATTATTGGTACCACCTGAATCCTTTGTGCTCGTGCTTGTTTCATTTATCCTTTGTCATTCTGTGCCAATTTGTCTTTTCTAAGCAGAACACAATTGAATTTTTCTTTAATTCCATCTGACGCAGACATTCATCAGGGGGCTTGATCCACGATCACTGACATCTTATGTTTGGTCTCATATCTGCAGATTGTTTTCAACTTTCAACATTTTTGTTTTCTCTCTGTCTTTTGCCATTTGGCTACATCAGTGCTTTGAGTGTAGACACCCTGTTTCTAATTCTAAGAGGATTCTAATTATTTTTAAATTATACTGATTGCTATATTGTAGTATTTCAAAAATACCCTTAAGCCTACAATTATCAGGTTATTGGAGGTAAAATAACTTTTGTCTCCCCTCTATGGAAACTGAAGAATTTTCTACTGTTGCTCTCTCCCACTTTCCTACCCCCCTACTCCACTATTAGTCTTCATTAAATGAACTACTGCAGGCTCAGCAGTTGCTGATTTTTTTTTTGGAAACAGAGTCTTGCTCTGTTGCCCTGGGTAGAGTGCAGTGGTGTCATCATGGCTCACTGCAACGTCAAACTCCTGGGCTTAACCAATTCTCCTGCCTCAGCCTCTCGAGTAGCTGGGACTACAAGGCATACACCACTATACCCAGCTAATTTTTCTAATGTTAGTAGAGATGGGGTCTCACGGGTGCTCAGGGTGGTCTCAAACTCATGGGTTCAAGCGATCCTTCCACCTCGGCCTCCCAGAGTGCTAGGATTACAGGCGTGAGCCACCGTGCCCAGCCAGTTGCTTCATTTTAAACACAGGTTATACATCCTGGGTGTCCACAATCCACCTGCTGATCTGTTCCCTGACTGTCACCACTGATATCTCTTCTTTCTTAAAAATAGGTTCTAAAAGAATTTGTCAAGTTTGTCCTGGAACTCATCACTATGATGGCAACTTCACACATACTATTTATAGCTTCCATCAAGATCTTTGTACAGGCCAGGCGGGCTGGCACACGCCTGTCATCCTAGCACTCTGGGAGGCCGAGGCAGGTGGATCGCTCAAGGTCAGGAGTTCAAAACCAGCCTGAGCATGAGCGAGACCCCATCTCTACTAAAAATAGAAAGCAATTAATTGGCCAACTAAAAATATATAGAAAAAATTAGGCGGGCATGGTGGCTCATGCCTGTAGTCCCAGCTACTTGGGAGGCTGAGGCAGGAGGATCGCTTGAGCCCAGGAGTTTGAGGTTGCTGTGAGCTAGGCTGACGCCACTGTACTCTAGTCCAGATGACAGACTGAGACCCTGTCTCAAAACAAACAAGCAAAAAAAGATAAAAACTGGTATGCCTATATAGGGCAGCTCCATTATATTCTTACGGGACCACCGTTGCATACATAGTGCATCGTCACCTGAACCATCATTATGCGGTACATGACCATAGATAATTTTTTTTATTTTGACAAATATTACCAAATATTGCCAACTGCCCTCAAAAAACGGTACCAGTTTAAATGGCAATAACTGAGTGTGAAATCCCCTGTTCTCCCCCACTGTTGTCAATACTACATATATTACCAAACGTTTTCATCTTTGCCTGCCTGATTAATGGAAAATGGTATCATTTTAGTTTGCATTTCTTTTTTTTTTTTTTTGAGACAGAGTCTCACTCTGCTGCCCAGGCTAGAGTGTCGTGGCGTCAGCCTAGCTCACAGCAACCTCAAACTCCTGGGCTCAAGCGATCCTCCTGCCTCAGCCTCCCAAGTAGCTGGGACTACAGGCATGCGCCACCATGCCCGCCTAATTTTTTCTATATATTTTTAGTTGGCCAATTAATTTCTTTCTATTTTTAGTAGAGACGGGGTCTTGCTCTTGCTCAGGCTGGTTTTGAACTCCTGACCTTGAGCAATCAGCCTGCCTCAGCCTCCCAGAGTGCTAGGATCACAGGCGTGAGCCACCGCGCCCGGCCTTAGTTTGCATTTCTTCATGAGCTTGAGTACTTTTTCGTATTTTCAGACCACTTGTTTTTCCTTTTCTTTGTGTTGTCAGTTTGTAATTGCTTATTTCCTATTGGATTTTTTTTTCTTATTGATTTATAGGAGCTCTTGATATAGCCAGAAAATTTTCCTTTATTATATGTGTGGCAAATATCTGTCTTAGCTTTTTTTTTTTGCCTATGTAGACTGCGGCTTCTTTTTTTTCCCTACAGAAGTTCATCTTGGCACGGTTAAATTTATCAGATTTTTCCATTAAGGTTTCTGGGTTTCTTGCCATGCTTAGAAACTAACTTAATGCATAACACTGTTGTGTGATGGAAATTAATTAATACATGTAAAATGCTTAGCACAAAACCAGCCCTCAGAGTTTCACCAGTAGAACTAGAAATTTAATTGTCAGCCAGAAGAAAGCACCATAAAGTCACAGATTTTAACAGAGCCCTGCAAGGTATGGCCCTAGTTGACTCTGGTTCTCTGATGACCTCTCTAAATTCCTCAAATGCACCACATATGGCCTTTGCATGTGCTTTTCCCTCTGGAGGGGTCCCACACTCAGGTCCCCCAACCTACCTTCTCAATACACCCCTACTTCCTCTGGGTGATACTCAACATAGTATCTAATCACATATTTCTACAACAGCCAGGTTAAAGGCTAGACTGTCAGTTGCATGAGGACAAAGGACATGTCTCATTTCTTTGTTTTTTTTTTTTTTTTTTTAGAAACAGAGTCTCACTCTGTCATCCATGCTGGAATGCAGTGGCCCAGTCATAGCTCACTGCAGCCTCAAATTCCTGGGCTCAAGCGACCCTCCTGCCTCAGCCTCAAAAGTAGGAACATGTCCATTTCCTCATCACCATACTCCCAGGCCCTAGCAAAGGGTTAACACAGAGTAGTTCCTAAATGAATATTTATGGTGACAGAAGGAAGAACAGCCATGGGGCAAGCCCTATCACTGCTCTCTCCTGTACCCACACAGTTTCACCTCTCTGACCTGGGTGGTGTCACCAAGAGCTGTCAAAGACGACTCCTACTTCCATGTATGCAAGAGGAAGAGACAGAAGGCAGATGGCAAAGGCCCTCCTCCAACTGGCCCCACTAGCTCCTTATTTGACAAAAAAAAAAAAAAAAAAAGGTGATTATTGTTTTTAGCGCACAGTGTCTTCTTACCCAATTTGTGGTGCTGAAGAGGATACTTTTCACTATCTGTATGCTACTGTAGTAATTTTCATAAACATTTGGAAAGTGAATGTCTGGGGCACCTATGTATAAGCCAAAAAGCTGCCCAAAGCCTCCCTATGCATTTGGGAACACCAAATTTGGATATTTTAAACTATGTTAACACGTAGTGGGGAGAAGAACTCTTTGGGTATTTCTCTTCGCCTCCATTGCCACGCTGGAACCCTGACAGCACTTCAGTCTGTTCTGCGCTCATCACTTGTAAGCCTGCATGGTTGGTAACCATGGTAACAAATACAGTCTTTTTTTAAGGGAGGAATGAGGAGAAGGGGTTCTTTTTTTTTTTCACATCTCACTCTGTCGCCCTGGGTAGAATGCAGTGGCATCATCGTAGCTCACTGCAGCCTCAAACTCCTGGGCTCAGACGATCCTCCTGCCTCAGCCTCCAGAGTAGCTGGGACTGCAGGCATGTGCAAGGATGCCTGGATAATTTTTTTTTCAGCATATTACAGGGGTACAAATGTTTAGGTTATATATATTGCTTTGCCCCACCCGAGTCAGGGCTTCAAGCATGTCCAGCCCCCAGATGGTGTGCACCGCACACATTAGGTGTGAATATACCCACCCCTTCCTTCCCCCTCCCACCTGCCCAATACCCAATGAATGTTACTACTATATGTGCACATATGTGTTGATCAATTAATGCCACTTTGATGGTGAGTACATGTGGTGCTTGTTTTTTCATCCTTGTGATCCGGCTAATTTTTTCTATTTTTAGTAGAATGATCCTCTCGCCTCGGCCTCCCAGAGTGCTAGGATTACATGATTACAGGTGAGAGCCACCTCGCTCAGCCTATTTTTAAAATTTCTAGAGTGGGACTCTGAATTCAGATGATCTCCTATTGTAACCACGTGTTCTCACCTTTGCATGTCTTATAGAAATAACACTTAGAATATCCTGCTAATGCTGAGGGTGCGGAAAACTATAAAAGAAGCTTCCACGGCAAAGGTGAGACTATGTAAACACCACCTACATCCATCAACCAGATCAGCAACAGAAGATAAGGCAGGCGGTCGTCTCTTTACCCTTTTATTAAAGAAACTATATTATTTCATTTACAGCTTATAATTATGCTATCCTGTTATTAAGAGCAAACAGATTACAATATTTTCAGGGAAAACTTAGTAACCAGCATTTAGCACAGAGGCTGGGCAAAGTAAGGTCTTAATAAACATTAGTTTTCACTGTTATTATCATTATTATTACTGGTGGACATTATGCAAGATAGATCCTTCTCAAGCATAATTATGTTAGTTTCACACGGCCATTTTGACATGTATGTCATCTCAGTCATACTGCCTTTTCATACATGAACTTCTTCACGGCTCTGGAGCTGTCTTACATTATTTCTAACAACATATAGTTAGAAATCAAAATTTCGATTCCATGATCCATCATCTACTTGAGCTTTGATACATTTTAAATGCTCCCTCCCTAACTATTTTTTTCAAAAAACATTTGTAATTACCAAAAACTTTTTCCCAATTATATATTTAATGTTTGTATTCAATCTCTGACAATTTTGGAATGTACAACACGCTCACCACTAGTAAGGAACAGCAAGAGTTAATTCAGCCCCTGAGATCTTAGTAAGAGAAGGTAAAGAGGAACAGTGGTGTTAAAGGAAAACGTTACCTATGGGGCTGGAGCTATGATGATGTCACTGCACTCTAGCCGGGGTAACAAAGCAAGATTCTGTCTTAAAAAAAAATTTTTAGCCGAGCGCGGTGGCTCACGCCTGTAATCCTAGCACTCAGGGAGGCCGAGGCGGGTGGACCACTCAAGGTCAGGAGCTCGAAACCAGCCTGAGCAAGAGGAAGACCCCGTCTCTACTAAAAATAGAAACAAATTAATTGGCCAACTAAAAATATATAGAGAAAAAAATTAACCGGGCATGGTGGCGCATGCCTGTAGTCCCAGCTACTTGGGAGGCTGAGGCAGAAGGATCGCTTGAGCCCAGGAGTTTGAGGTTGCTGTGAGCTAGGCTGATGCCACGGCACTCACTCTAGCCTGGGCAACAGAGTGAGACTCTGTTTCAAAAAAAAAAAAAGATACTGAGGGAAAAGGGGTAGAGAGTCACATGGAGAAGAAAGAAGTGAACATCCTCCTCTGGCTTATTCTCACATCTGTAAAACCTGCCAGCCCCTGACAATCCCTGGTAACCAGCCATCTTCTGGCATTATCTGTATTTATTAGGGATCTGAGGTGGTAATAGAGCCCAGCTGGGTACAGAAAGACTTACACACACACATAAGCACTTGTGAAAAAGAGCCTCAAATCAATGTCTAAAACAGGCTTCAGGACCTACAACACATGAACCCTGTGTTGAGCAGGTTTGAAAAGATGAAAGGCATAATTAATTCCTGCTTGCAAGATTTTACAAACCCAAACTATTTGACAGGAAATCACACCCAAAATCTAAATCCCTCATTAGTGAATGCAGATTCTGCAAAAGCTTTGCTCTTTGAGGCTAGGAACTCACTTATGTCAATTAATTGAGTTTTTTAAAAAATGCTGATGAAACAAAGAGAAAATACAATGATGCTGAATATTTTGTTTTATCTATGCATCCCCCTCCCCCAGTGACACAGGGAAACAGGCCAATAATTTCAGGAACTTAATCTCAAGGCTGCTATACTAAGAAGGCAGTTTAAAGTAGGGATCCAAAGTCTAATCTCAGTTTCTTGTGTACATACATATAAAGTGATACTGGGTATATCTTTCTTACCCGCTGCTCTAGAAAAATTATTATATTTGTCCTTGGGGAGAAAGTTTATAGTTTGGTACTTTCTGCAGATTATAATATTTCTCTTTTCTAATTAAATTTTAATATTGTATAGGAAAAGAGTTAAATCATGAAGACAGGCAGTCAATAGGGACAAGCATTCTAAGAGGCTATAAGAAAGTTGTTAAATTCTTGCAAAGTGTTCTAATATATGCTACACCATATTTCATTTAACTAGTCCTCCTATCAATGGACATTCGGGCTGTTTCCAATATTTTGCCATCTCAAGCAATACTTTAAGCAAAGCAATACTTTGCTTGTTTTACAAGCAAAACATCCTTGTAAATGCAAAAAAAAACAGTTGCTAAAGCAGCTTTTTAATAGTAGTGGAAAGCTATGTCTTTATAAATCACCACGTTGTCATGGAGTTTCATCGGTCAGCATCTCTGCTCCGACGAAAAGGCAGCAAGTGAAAACTGCCTCCAAAAAAGACTTTCCACAAATTGCTTCTGCCCTAGTTCAAAGCCTCTCTTGTCACTTGTCTGATCTCCCAGAATCCACTCTTGCCTCCTACAATCCATCCTTCGCAGCAGCCAGAGGGATATTTTTAAATAGATCAGCTTATGCCACTCCCCTGGTTGTATCCTTCTACGGTTCTGCATTGCTCTTAAAATACAGTCCGCATTCCTCTCCGTGGTCCACGTGATACTCATGACATTAAGAATCCCCGCGTGGTCTGATCGCTACCCACCTCTCACCTCCCCAGTCTCACAGCTCCTGCTGTTCAATCACTCCCAGAACTCCCCCGCCTCAGCACTTTCCCACGTGCTCTTGGCCAAAGCCTGCAACACCCAATGCCTAGCGCAGCACCTGGCACACAGCAATCCCACTGTAAATAGTTCCTCAATGAACAGATAGGTGTGTCATTAGAGGGGGGCCATCGAATGATAAAGACTTCGATCTACAGTGCATTATCTCTATTTTTTTAAATTTTTTATTTCAAAATATTAATTAACGGGGTACAAGTGTTTTGTTACATAGATATCTTGTATAATGCTTAAGTCAGGGCTGTTGGTGTGCCCATCACCAGAACAGTGTTCACTGCACACAATAGGTAAAGTCTTTGTCCCACGTCACCCTGCCACCCTCCCCTCCTCTCGGTTTCTCATGTCCTTTATATCGCTTTGTGCTCATGTGTACCCGTCTATGAGCTCCCACTCTTTACTGAGAACATAATGGTGTTTGGTTTTCCATTCCTGAGATACTTCACTTAAGATAATGGTCTCCAGTTCCAACATTATCTTTAAAATAGCACTGTTGTATGTGTGTGTATATATGGATGTATACACAGATACGTACGTTATGTATATAGAAACACACGTACGTGTACGTGTGTATACCAGTACACAAGTATATATACACAAGCATATATACACCGCTCTAAAGTCAATGCTTCTTGCAAACATGGACAGTATTTTTCACATTTCAGTGTTGCCAGGGACCACAGCATACACATCTCTGCTAAATGCATATAACCCTCCAAAATTCATAGGAATGAACCGGGCTGCATTTTAGGGCATTTGAATCCATTTCAGGGGTCTCAGACCCTTGGTTGCAGTCCACAACTCCCACAGAACCTGCCAACATCAGTATTCGTCTTTCTTTTCCTTAAAAACATCAGCGTTGGATGGCAAGTGCTGACTGTGTTTCTCAAAAGAAAGAGGAATGAGCTCAGTGTCCCTATTGTTCTGTAGCTGCCTAGCAAAGTACACCACGGCCTGCTAGGAACAATTACAAACATGAGTTGGCGCTGCTTTTCCAGGGTCATGTGCCACGCATAACAGGCTCCACATTGACCATGCACACGAAGGCTAAGTAAGCTTAGCAGCGGCCCTTGCACTGGAACAACTCTAGCCAAAACTTGGCCTTGCACCAAGACCTAACGTCAATAAAGACATCCCAGTTTCAACTGGAAAGACACAGAACTGTTATTTTTCAGCAAGGCAAGTTTATTTACTCCCACAGGAGATAAACAAACATGGCCACCAGGGAGAGCCTGGGACAAAATGTACTTGACCTGCTATAGATAAACCAAAAGCCTCCAGTCTGAGAACAAGCTCTTATTTTCTGCCCCCCTTAGCTCAAGTCATCACGCATATCTTTCAGAGGAACAAAAGCAAATGTAAAGGCTGGACCACATGCTAAAGGAAGACTTGGAAAATACGGGCAGCTTTGACAGCTGCGCTAGGGCAGAGTAGGTCAGATAAGACACCTCAAAAATCTAAATTCAGGGCTGAGTGGGGTGGCTCATGCCTATAATCCTAGCACTCTGGGAGGCCAAGGCGGGAGGATGGCTTGAGGTAAGGAGTTCGAGACCAACCTCAGCAAGAGCGAGACCCCATCTCTACAAAAAATAGAAAATTAGTTGGGCATGGTGGTGCACACCTATATCCCCAGCCAGTTGGGAAGCTGAGGTGGGAGAACTGCTCGAGCCCAGGAGTTTGAGGTTGCAGTAAACTATGATGATGCCACTACACTCTAGCCCAGGTGATAGAGAGAGACCCTGTCTCAAAACATCATCATCATCATCATCATCATCTAGACCACTGGCATAAGGATAGACAAATAGACCAATGGAACAGAACAGAGTCCAGAAATAGATCCACACATAAATGGCAACTCATTTTCAAAGGTACAAATTCAATGGAGACAGACAATGTTTTCAACAAAGGGTGCTGGAACAACTGGACATCCATGTGCAAGAAAGAGAACATGCATCCACACCTTATACGATACACAAAAGTTAATTCAAACTGGATCATAAACCTAAAACTATTCAACTTGTAGAACAGCAGTCCCCAACATCTTTGGCACCAGGGGCCAGTTTCATGGAAGACAATTTCTATGGACTGGGGTGGGGGAATGGTTTCAGGATGATTCAAGCACATTACATTTATTGTGCAGTCAAACACCTCTCTGCTAATGATAATCTGTATTTGCAGCCACTCCCCAGCTCAGATCGTCAGGCACTGAATTCTCATAAGGAGCATGCAACCTGGATCCCTCACATGCGCAGTTTGCAGTAGGGTTCGTGCTCTTATAAGAATCTCATGCTACAGCTGATCTGACGGGAGGCAGAGCTGATACGGTGATGCAGCGAGCAATGCGAGTGGCTGTTAAAACAGATGAAGCTTTGCTCCCACCTGCTGCTCTCCTCCTGCTGTGTGGCCTGGTTCCTAACTGGCCGTGGACCCTTACTGGTCCGTGGCCCGGGGCTGGGGACCACAATGTAGAAGACAAAAGAGAAATATTTGAGGCCTTGAGGTAAGCAAAGAATTTCTCAGAAATGACACCAAAAGCATGATCCATAAAAAAAAAAAAATCGATAAATTGGTCTTCATCAAAATTTAAAACCTCTGCACTTCACAAAATACTGTTTAAAAAATGAAAAAACAAGCCACAGACTAGAAAATATTTGCAATTCAGATAATATAATACAAAGAACTCTCATATTTCAATAAGAAAACAAACTAAATTTAAAAATAGGCAAAAGATTTGAACAAACAGACAAATCACCAAAGAAGATATACAGATGGCAAATGAAAAAACAAAAGATGAGCCTGAGCAAGAGCAAGATCCCGTCTCTACTAAAAATAGAAAGAAATTGGACAACTAAAAATATATAGAAAATATTAGCCGGGCATGGTGGCACATGCCTGTAGCGCCAGCTACTTGGGAGGCTGAGGCAGAAGGATTGCTTAAGCCCAGGAGTTTGAGGTTGCTGTGAGCTAGGCTGACGCCACGGCACTCACTCTAGCCCGGGCAAGAGAGTGAGACTCTGTCTCAAAAAAAAAAAAAAAAAGAAAAGAAAAGAAAAGAAAAGATGGAGGGGGGTGGGAAAGGAAAAAATTAAAATTAAAAAAAAAAGAAAAGATGATTAACATTATTAGTCACCAGGGAAAAATACAGGTCAGGTGCAGTGGCTCATGCCTGTAATCCCAACACTTTGGGAGACTGAGGCAGGAGGATCACTTGAGGCCAGGAGTTCAAGACCAGCCTGGGCAACATACCAAGACCCAGTCTTTACAAAAAATTCTTAAAAATTAGCCTGTCATGGTGGTGCACCCGTATAGTCCCAGCTACTCAGGAGGATCACTTGAGCCCAGGGCTTTGAGGTTACAGTGAGCTATGATCTGGCCACTGTACTCCAGCCTGGGTGACAAAGCAAAGACCCTATCAGAAAGAAAGGAAAGGAAGGAAGAAAAGAAAGAAAAAAGAAAAGAGAAAAGAAAAGGTAAAACCACAATGCGATACCATGACACACCCACTAAAATGACTAAAACTAAAAAGACTAACCGTACCAAGTGCTGGCAGGGATGTGGAGGAACTCAAACTCTCATCTACTGCTGGCAGGAATGTAAATGGTATAACTACTTTGGAAAACAGTCTGACAATTTCTGAAAAAGTGAAATGTATACTTCATATATGATCTAGCCATTTCACTTACAGATCTTCACTGAAAAGAAATGAAAGTATATGTCCATACTAACACGGTACACGAGCATTCAGGGCATCTTTATTTGTGATAGCCGAACTCTGGAAACAATTAAATGTCCATCAGCAGGTGAATGCATAAGCAAACTGCAGTATATCCGTACAATCGCATACTGCTAAGCAGTAAAAAGTAATGAACTATTTGACACACACTAAAACATGAATGAATCTCACCATAAGAAGCCAGACCCCCCAAAAAAACTATATACTGTATAATTCCATTTATATAAAATTCTAGGAAATGCAAACTAATACCTAGTGACAGAAAGCAGAATAGCAGGTGCCTAAGAACAAAGGAGGGATTACAAAGAACTCAAGGGAACAGGAGGAGTAAGAGGTATGTTCATCTTGACTGTGGTGATGGTTTCCCGAGTATCTACTTAGGTCAAAACTTATCAAATGGTACATTTAAATATATGCAATCTGTTGCATGTCATTTATACCTCAATAAAGCTGGTTAAAAATAAAACAGACATACAACCTAATAACAAATAATTCCCAATTATGTGTGCTATGTTCACAACCTGACTTTTTAGGTGGCGTATAATATCGGGGCTGAAGGGGAGAAGGAATTACTCCATTTCAAACTGTCATCTTGACCACTTGCTGCTGTGGCTATGCCCACACTCCTCTGCTTCTAAACTAACGAGCTGGACAATGTAGGGTCTATTACGACCCAGACCCCTCCCCAACCCCCAGCCCCTGCTTGTCTTTTTGTCTCCTAAAGCAGCAGATCCTGATTGTCTGGAAGAGCAGACACAAGGAACAAAAGGCTCAATGACTATTTGACAGATTAAAGAATAGACAACTGTCTTATTTAAAAGCTCCCTAAAGAATTAGAACATTGGAGGCCACACACTGTTCTGCTGAAATGCAGTTACATATTACCCAGAGCTGTGAGCACCTGCCAACAGACCTGTCCAAGTCACTCCCTTCATAAGAGTTTTCAGTTTTCTTTTTTCTCCCATTTTTTTGTTCCAGATCCATGAATGAACAACATGCAGGTGTGTTTTGAGGAGACACTCCTAATATTTTGAAGAGTCTTTCATACAAACAGCCCCAACAGCTTGAATCGTTTTTTGAATGTTTAAGACACTCAAGGAAAATAATAGACAATGGGCCTTATGTGTGAGTGGTATATAAAAAGCGATGATACAAAATAGCAGGATCATTATCTGGAAACAATAGGTCACGCTGCTGTTTAACCACAGAATGAAGGCTTACAAATAATTAGCAATAGTTACAAAATCGTAATAGCAAAATGGTGACTAATAGAAGTGATTCTGGCTCCACCACCTATTAGCTGTGACATTAGGCAAACTGCTTAACTTCTGAAACTTAGTTTACTCATCTTTAGAAAGGGGACAATAGTAGCGACCTGATAGGGTTGTTGTGAGGATTAGTAACGCGTTTGGCTTAGAGTAAGAACTAAGCAAATGTTAGCTATCAGTAGTAGTACCATCCTGAATTTTCAAAGGATCTCACTAACTCACTAATCCTCCTTCCGACCCATAGTTTCAAATGCTGTCATTTACTAGCGCATTACTTCTGAGTCTCAGTTTACACATCCGTAAAACGGGTACCATTAAAGTTACCTGACTTTTAAGGTTGCAGTGAAGGATTAAATAAGTAGATGCAGCTCCCTTCCCTCCCATCTCCCAGTGCGAAGATCGCAGAGGAAGGAAATACTTCTCAGTGGCTGCAGATACAGTCAGTTTTTCCATTTCTGGTACGTGAGGGGTGGGAGGAAAAGAAGACGCAACGGGGCATATGAAAGGGTCAGAGGTCCCGAGTGAAGTCCCCGAAGGCGCGCAAGTGGCAGAGTGACCCAGAGCGGCTAGACCACTGGGGTTCTGGCCGCGCAACTCCCCTCCCGTGTCACAAGGAGCCTCCCCAAGTCAGCCGGGTTATTTCGGAATCACCATGAGGCAATTCTCATGAGGCAATGGGTCAGGAATGCGGCGCTGAGCCGGGCCGCCGGCGTCCGCGGTCCCCCGGCGGCTCTACCTGCCCGCGTCCTCACGGGCATCCCCGGGCTGCGGTAGCCGGAACTCGCGGAGGCAGGAAATGAATGGGGACCCGCAGGGTGGGGGCGCGGCGGGGCCAGCCCCCGGCCCGCGAGGGCGAAGGGCTTACGAGGGAACCTGCCCCCCAACGCGGGGCCGGGAGCGCGAGGCCCGGACGGGGCGCCCCCTCCTCCCGACGGGGCCGGCCGCAGGCGGCGGGGGCCGGGCCGAGGCCCGGGCCGGGCCCCTCGGGGCGCCTCACCTCCGCGATGTCATGTTCCTCCCGCCCTCCGGCTCCGCGACGGACCCGCTCCTTGCTCAGGCTCCGCGGGGATCGGTCACATCGGGCTGGCCCGAGGGAGGCCCGCTCGGGCCCGGACGCGGGGCAGAGCCAGCCGGCCGCGCGCAGACCCCCCTCCAGGCCTGGGGATCCCGGAGACTGTGCAGCCGCCCCCCGGCCCGGCTCGTTCCTCCTCCTCCCCCGCCCTCCGCCGCCGTCGCCACCGTGACATCACCCCTCGCGACGCCCGCCGCCACTTCCTGCTTCCCGTCAGCCGGGGACCGGACGGCGGCTGCTAGTGGCAGGCCGGGGGCTCCCGCGAGGCGCCACCGCGCAGTCCCCGAGCACCCTCGCCTGCTCGGCACCGCGACCGCGGGGCGTGAGCTGCGCGCTCGGCGTCGTCCGCGCGCCTCGGACGGTCGCGTCCGCTCCCGCGTGTCGGTTTCCCTCCCCGTGCTGGCTGCCAAGTCGCGTTTCATTCATTTCATTCCTCAAATCGCCGCTCCGCTTATTAGCTATGCAACCTTGGGAAAGCGACTGAAGGTCTCTGAGCCGCAGTTGCCTCCGTTCTTTTATTTCTATAAAGTATTACTGTTACTATTGTACTTTCTTCGTAGGGCTATTGTGAAGATTAAATATGTAAAATGCTTGGAAGCGGGCCTGGTCTATATAGGTAGTGCATTACGGTTGTTAGGTATTATTATAATTAAGCATCTGTTGAGGGTTTTCTACCTGCTTGTCTCTGTTTTAGAATACGGGAATACAGCAGTGAACAAAAAAACCCAAAAATCCCATTGTTCCCGTGGAAGGAGCTGCAATAATCCATGTTAACTTTTTTTTTTTAAACGGAGTCTCCCTCTGTCCCAGGGCTAGAGTGCAATGGCATCATCACAGCTCACTGTAACCCCAAACTCCTGCACTCAAGCGATCCTCCTGCCTCAGCCTCCTGAGTAGCCGGAACTACAGGAGGGCTCTACCTCGCCCGGCTAATTTTTTCTGTTTTTAGTGGAGAGTGGTCGCTGTTGCTCAGGCTGATCTCCAACTCCTGGCCTCAAGCAATCCTCCCGCCTTGGACTCCCAGAGTGCGAGGATTACAGGCGTGACCCACCTCACCAGGCCTATTTGTTTAATTTTATTTTTTTAGAGACAGGGTCTACCTCTGTAGGCTGGTAGTGAACTCCTGGCCTCAAGCAATCCTCTCACTTCAGCCTCCCAAAGTGCTGAGGTTAAAGGTGTGAGGCACCAAGCCCAGCCACATAAATTTTAAATAAGTACATATGTACATATATATACTCACACATATATAAAGATATAAATTTTAAAATATGTGTAAGGATATTTAAATATTTGCTACATGGAGATATAAAGGGCTATGGAGAAAAGACAAGAAGGGAGAATGGGAATACAGTGTTAACTTTTTTTTGAGATAAGGTCTCTCTTTGGTGCCCAGCCTGGAGTGCAGTAGCGTCATCATAGCTCGCTATAGTCTCGAACTCCTGGGCTCAGTGATCCTCCTACCTCAGCCTCCCAAGTATCTGGGACTACAAGCATATGCCACCACACCCAGGTAATTTTTCTAATTTTTGTAGAGAGAGGGTCTTGCCCACCTCGGGCTTCCCACAGTGCTGGGATTACAGGTGTGAGCCACCGCACTTGGCACACACCTCGGTCGTTGTCTATAACCCAGCCATGCTGCATGACTTTCAGTTCCCCTCAGTATGCCATGTTAACCCCAGTTTAGGGTCTTTAAACAGTCTGCTTTCTCTCCCTGGAGTATTCTTGCTGATGCCCCTCTACATGAACTCAAGTTTATGCCTCTAATCCAAGGACCACGTGTGGCCTTCCAGGTCCTTTTTCTTTTCTTTTTTTTTTTTTTTTTTGAGAAAGAGTCTCCCTCTGTTGCCCGGGCTAGAGTGCCGTGGCGTCAGTGTAGTTCACAGCAACCTCAAACTCCTAGGCTCCAGCAATCCTCCTGCCTCAGCCTCCCGAGTAGCTGGTACTACAGATATGCGCCACCATGCCCGGCTAATTTTTTTCTATATAGATTTTTAGTTGTCTGGCTAATTTCTTTCTATTTTTAGTAGAGACTCAGTCTCACTCTTGTTCGGGCTGGTCTCAAACTCTTGACCTTGAGCAATCCTCCCACCTCGGCCTCCCAGAGGGCTAGGATTACAGGCGTGAGCCACCTCACCAGCCCCTAATTTCTTTTCTTATAAGGACACCAATAAGATTGGATTATGATCTACTCTAAAGATTTTGACTTAACCTCTTCTTGAAAGGTGCTATCTCCAAGTACAGTGACTTTCTGAGATAGTGGAGATTAGGACTTCAACATAAGAATTTAAATTACTTGTTTTCCTTTGAATCTATACCCAGTAGTGGGATTGCTAGATCCACAGTAGGTCTACTTTTAGTTCTTTGAGCAATCTCCATAGTGTTTTCCATAGAGGTTGTACTAATTTGCAGTCCCACCAATAATGTATTAGTGTTCCTGTTGTTTTTTTGTTTTTTTGCATCCCTATCAACATCAGTTGTTTTTAGGCTTTTTAATAAAAGCCATTCTAATAGGGGTAAGCTGATATCTTATTGTCGTTTCAGTTTGCATTTCCCTGTTGCTTAGTGACATTGAGTATTTTTTGTATGTTTATTGGCCAAAGCTTTTCTTTTGAAAAGCTTCTGTTCATGTCTATTGCCACTTTTTGATGAATATAAAGGCAAAAATCCTCAATAAAGTACTAGCAAACCGAATTCAATAGCACATCAAACAAAAACCAAAACCAAAACCAAAACCAAAACCAAAACCAAAACAACAACAACAATAAAAAAAATCCATCATGACCAAGTGGGCTTCATCCCAGGGATGCAAGGATAATTCAACACACATTAATCAATAAATGTGATTCACCACATAAACAGAAGTAAAAACGAAGGCCATATGATCATATCAATAGATGCAGAAAAAGCATCTGACAAAATTCAGTACCTTTTCATTATAAATACCCTTAACAAACTAGGCACAAAATGAACATATCTCAAAGTTATAAAAGTCATGTATGACAAACCAACAGCTAAATGGGGAAAAGTTGAAAACATTCCCGCTAAGAACTGAAACAAAACAGGGGTGTCCACTGTCACCACTTCTATTCAACATAGTGCTGGAAGTCCTAGCCAGAGTGGTCAGGCAAGATAAAGAAATGAAGCATATCCACATCAGGAAAGAGGAGGTTGAACTATTGCTTTTCACTGACGACATGATCTTTTATCTAAAAAATCCCAAAGACTCCAACTAGAGACTCCTGGAATTGATAAATAAATTCAGCAAAGTGTCAGGTTATAAAATCAATGTACACAAATCAGTAGCATTTCTATACATTATAACAAGCCGAGAGTCAAAGCAAGAACTCAATGCCATCTCGCACAATTTTAAATACAATGTAATTCACAATTAAGACACACAGCTATATAGTTTCTAATGATAGCTCTGGAATTCTAGGCAAATTCTATCATAAACACCTTCAGCTTTTCTGAGCTGGAATTTGGGATTCTATAATTTGAAGAAAGATGATTGTAACTTTTTCATTTCACAACTTATTTCTGAAATATTTTGCATATTTAGAACTATTTTTTCTTACCAAAGGACATTTTTTTAATGCGGAAGGGTAGTGGTGGGGGTTACATTACACTTCCAAAGTTTGAATGCCAAAGTGACAACTAGTTTGTGAGTTTTTTTAAATAGACTAAAAGACACTGATTCTGCTGCCTTGTTCTTTCATTTTGTTTTTGTTTTAGCTAAAGCAGTTAACCACCTGCATCCTCATTGAGCCTGAAAGATACAGTCTCGTACATGAAAACACTTCCAACATATGTTTTTAAGAGCAAATTATTTCAGTTTTAAGAATAATGGTTTAAATTGGTTTTGAGATGCCTATAATTCTATAAAATTTAAATGAATATTTTCTATTGTTTTTATACATTATCATTTGTCTTTAGATTCAATTTTTTATCTTTAGATTCTCATGTTTTGCCAAAACTGGAAATTTCTATGATTCAAATCTAATAAAACTAAAAACAGTATAAAATCCTAAATAAAAATTCTAAAATCAATTTCATAGTTGAATGTTTTATCCTGTAATCTACCATAAATTTCAATTGTATAATCTTATCTCCAAGTTTCCTCTAATAGACAATTCTCCTATAACCCACCATAATGCTGTAACTATGCGCATTGCTTACAAACATCAGGGACCATTTTCTTTCTCTTTCATATTTTTCTTTTCTTAATGCTTTAAATTTCAGTCCGGATTGCTCCAAGACAAACAGAGAGTTAACTGAAATCCTTTTTATTTAATATGGATTTGGCAACAAAGACTAGCCTGATGTTTCTCAAGTAATTTATTATACTATTAACCTAACATATCACTTTGATTGAGTCATTTGTTCACAAAATTCACTACCTCAAACAACACAAAATCAAATCAGTAAGCAAAATAATAATAATAAACTTAAAATAACAAAGTTAAAGAAGGCAAATTAATTATCTTTGTTATCTTTGGAATTGTTCGACTAAGGGCTATTTTGCTAAAGAGAAATTTATTCTTTTCTCTGGACTTATTCCCTTTATTTGGAGTTCAGATCATATTTATTTTTTTAAACAACTTTATTGAAGTATAATTTACATGCCATGCAATTAATTCATTTTAAGTGTACAGTTAAATGACTATTAGTAAATTTACCAAGTTGTATAGCTATTCACACAAATCAGTTTTAGAACATTTCCTTCCCCCTATTGATACCCCTAATTCCAGATCATATTTTTAAAACTTGATTCTAATGATTGTATTTATCCTTTTTAACTCATTTCTTCTCAGTGATATACTTATTCCTTTCCAACTAATTTATACATAAGAACCCCATGACACACATGCAAAATTTTGTTTGCGTTGGAAACAATAGCAAAAGAGATTGCCTTTGCAATTTATTTTTTAAAATAACTTCAATTTCTTTTTATTACAGAAACAAAAGAGATTCATCATAGAAAAGCAAGAAAGTAAAGAGAAGTTAAAAGAAAAAAATGTAAACAGTTTTTCCACCTAGAGATAGCATTATCTGTGATTTTTTTCTCTATATGCACAGATATATTTTAAACAAAAAGGAATCATAGTGTGCCTATATTTTACTGTTTGCTTTTTCACTTAAGAATATGTGTATGGTGGTGTGACAAATTACCCCAAATCTTAGTAGTTTAGAGCAGCATTTATTTATCATCTCATACAGTATGAGGGTCAGGAACCCCCAGAATGGCTTAGAGGTGGTTCTGGAGTATAGTCAAGATGTTCTCTGGTACTGCAGTCGTCCGACGCCTTGGCTGCGATGGGAGGATCTGTTTTCAAGATGGCTCTGTCTTCCAAATCACATGGACTTCTTCCAACATGGCAGCTGGCTCTCCCCAGAGTGAGTGATACAGGAGAGAGAAGGATCAAGGCAAAAATCACTTTATCTCTTCTTGAGACAGAGTTTGAGATCTGATTCACAGGTCTTGCAATCCACCCATTTAAAAAGTACATTTCAGTTTTTATTTTCAGTATTTATACCTTTGCGGCCAAGATTTAGATGGCTGAAATAATTGGCATTTGGGGTATCAGAGATCCTACAAAAGGAGCAAATCACTTCATATACCTTAAAACAGAATAAAGAGTTTTGACTTGTAGCCAATTTCCATAATTCTGTTAAATTAGCTACTTCTGGTAGAAAATTGTCATCCATGCTGTTTGCAACACTGAGAGCATGATATTCTACTTTGCCTCGTGCAAAGACCATTACAGCCAGGGAATCACTCTGGTCCTTTAAATTTTAAGCTCTGTTGTGTTAACACAAAAATGTTATTTCATTAAAACTGATGCTTTTTTTGGATCAAAAGTGATTTGTCTCATTGCATGTGCAGGCAACAGTAGAGAAACTCCATAATCACCAATGAGTGAAGTCTGAGAGAAATATGAATGTGGAATTTGTAAAGATAATGAGGATACCTTAAACCTATAACCACCCTAACTCTGTTATGCTCATGCATCACCAGAGTCATGTGGAGTGAGGGATGTGTTTGTTTACAGTGGGCAGTCACGAATACCTTGCTCTTGCTGATTACACTCCGACTACTAGGAAATGGAACTGTTACACACAACAGCATCTGCTGTGCCGGAGGACGGCAATACCCAGATTGCCTATTACGGAATTCCAGAGACTATTTGCCAGCAATAGACTTCATTTTGCCAATGGGTAATTTGCAGTTTGCTGTGTCATCAGAATCTGAACATGTCACATCTTCTCCTCGTCACAGCCAATCCAATGGCAAAGTATTATTGAAGCAGCTGTCAAGAATGCGGAAAAAAAAAAAAAAACTACAGAGAAAGCACAAAGTGACAGCAGACTCCATGCAAATCAGCAGTGGACTCAGAAAACACACTCACAGAAACAATAACGTACAGACCTCTGTAGTCACTGACGTTATTTAATGTGGAAATGGTGCTGCTCTGCAGCAGATGGAGTATCAGAGGTGAAGAAATCAAAGATCCTGAAAAGAATGAGGAAGAGCTTATAAAGAGGAATAGTAAGCCCTAGATTTGGAACATTAAGGTTATATTCTAACAGACTTTTGATAATCATTTCAGGAAAAAAAACAGCAGAAAATACTTGTGCCACATGTAAGGTTTACAATTTTCCTCATTATAAGAAAGTTATATTAATTGGATTAGACGAATAATGCTAAATGTTATTTTGCCAATGGATAATTTGCAGTTTGCTGTGTCAGCTCTTTTTAAATTATTATTTCAAAATTTTATGGGGTTACAAACGTTTTGGTTACATGAATTGCTTTTGTTCAGTTTCAGTAAATGTTGTAAGTATGTCCATCACCCAGATAGTGTGCATTGTACCTGTTAGGTGTGAATTTACCCATCCCCTCCGCCCCCCCTCCCACCTGCTCAATTTCTGTTGAACTTTACTGCCACATGTGCACATGAGTGTCGATCTGTAAGTTTGAATTTAGTAGTGAGTGCATATGGTTTTTGTTTTTCCATTCTTGTGATGCTTTACTTAAAGGATGGTCTCCAATTTAATTTTCTGGTTGTTACAAAAGGTATTAATTCACCATTAGTATTATGGCTGAGTAATATTCCTTGGTATATATATATACAACATTCTATTGATCCACTCATGTATTGATGGGCACTTGGGTTGTTTTCAC
>CAUYRT010061065.1:0-33177 GCA_963574885.1 Lepilemur ruficaudatus
GTCAATTCATGAGTGGATTGTTAAAATCTGGTATATGTTCACAATGGAATATTACTCAATTTTAAGAAATGACAGTGAGCTAGCATTGCTTATATTATCCTCGATTAAGCTGGAGCCCATTATTCAAAGTGAGGTGACACAAGACCTGAAGAATGGGCCCCACTTGTTCTTGCCATCAAACTGGTATTGACTAATGAACACTATGGTGCTCAAATGGTGGGAGTGATCACTAGGGATTTAGGGAATGGGGGGTAAAGCCACGTCTGAGCGATGTGGTGGGCACTGTGGAGTGGTGGGACATACTTAAAAAGTAGTTGGGGAGCGGAATTAGGGGTCTCTATAGGGGAAAGGAATTCCTCAAAAACTGATTTATGTCATTAAGTGTACATCTCGGTAAATTCACTGAAAATCATTTAATTGTACACTTAAAATGGAGTAAAGGCATGATATGTAAAATATACTTCAATAAAGAAAAAAAAGAAATGTATTAATGAAGCTCTTGTACAGAATTCACTTTTTCAAGCCTTTGTCTGTAGGTTACTTCTATTACAGAATAAATGACCTCAAAGTATAAAAGGTGTTAAACCTTCTTTGTCCTCTTACAGCTAGTTGCAGCAGGTTACCACCTGTGCTCTGGTACTTATTCTTAGGGAGTTTTACCCACAACCACTCTCATAGGATTTATTTCACATTGTCATTGAGTAAAAATTTTTGTCACATTACTCTTTATATCAGCTCAAAGGGAATGTGTAACTACATAGGACTTTGAGGCATGACCTGAACACCTGTATACTGGCTAATTCTATGAGCTCAGGAAACTGGCTATAAGAAGTATATGCCTGAAGATTTCCATTCTTATCTGAGCTGGCACCTTGCTGCTGCTGTTGCTGAGCCCACTGCCCTTCTTCCTCCTCATCTTCTTCTCCTTTATTCCTTCCTTTCCTCCCCTCCTCTCCTTCTCCTCTTCCTTCATTTTGGTAGGAGGAACTGCATGATTCACTTTACATTTACCTCTAAATTACCTAAAATATTTCTGTATTCATATGCTCCATGCAGTGATGTTTCTCACCATAAATGACTGTTCCAAAAAGGAATATTCTTTACCATAACCGATTAATCAATTCTGGAGGACTTGCTGTCTTTCAGTCATATAGATCCAATTTGTCTGATTATATAGCAAGGGTGTTGGCCGCAGATCAAGAATATAAATATCCAAATACTTTCCAGAGGGTGGGAGCTCCAATTCCACTGCTAATGGACACCTCCCATCCCCTGCTTTGCCTTCTTCCATCAACATTTGAGGTCATATTATCGCTGGTTTTAGAATAGCAATGAGCCATATGTACCCTGTGGAATATTATGCAGCAGTAAAACACAAAATATGATGAGATTCTGGAATCTTAATGTTAAGTAAAATATAAATTTGGTGAATACCACTAATAGTATAACATTTTAATAATGTTAAAAATGGAATATAAATAATACATTTTTGAGGGATTAATGTAAATGTAATAATACTATTTGTAAATGCATAGAAGTAATAGATGCAAAATTTCTCATCTGGAGGAAGAAATGGTAATAAGGTTTTTTTTTAAAATGTGCAGATGGACTGATATGAATAGTATTATAGTTCATAAGATGAGTAGTGGTTTACAGGTGTTCATTGTACTATTGTCCTGCAAAGTATATATGTGTGTGTGTGTGTGTGTGTGTGTGTGTGTATTTTTATTAGCTCTTTTTTTTACCTTGAAAATATGCTATTCTTTTTTTTTATTTCAGGAAAATATGAGAGTATGAAGATTTTGGTTTAGAGAAAGTTATTCTATGAAATCTATGAGGTGTTAGTGCCCTTAACTTTTCCAATAATATAGCATATATTAAGCACAGTATAAATGTTTAGAAGAACTTTTTGTCCTCATCTTTTAGATTGGGGTCTTACTCTGGAAACTAGTGATCATGACAAGGACAAAAAACAATGGGATTGTTAGAGATTACTCCCAACATACCCAATTGAATAACATAAGACTGTGTTCAAATATGTTTCAAATGATTGCATTAAAACTGTGTTGGGGTATAAATAATTAATAGTTATACTTTATCTGGAAAAAACAATTACTTATGTTACTGTGTAAATTATGTCTTTTGGTAGAGAGACAAGCCATTAGTGGAAAGGGCCAGCAATGCACAGCATTTGATCCATGTATTGGGAGGGAAATATGCTGACATCATGGAAAATAGGAGGTTTTTAGAAATCTGCATGATCATTCCTTTCTGTTTCAGAAACACATAAGTCATTGAGTTTAGCAGACTTGGAAAAGTATTGATCATTATTTAACTGACCCAATATAGAGGGTGAAATATGTGCAGAGTGAAATCTCTGAACTGTTGCATCCGATGTTAATGACAACATAATATAGAAATAAACATGACAATAGAGGACCATTCTTTTTAACCCAGGCTTAAGCTTGTGTACTCTTCCCATAGCAACAAAAAGCAATTGGGTTATATAATCATGTTCATCATCATTAGAGTGGAAATAGCACTGGAGGAAAACAGAGTACACCAAAAGAAACAGATTAAAAAGAGCTTCCAACTTGGTGCAAAATATAATATTAAATTTTTATTTTCCTCCTTTTTTCCCAACTATGTATCTAAATATGTTTTGCATATAGTAGATATTCAATGTATTTTTTTTTTAAATTTTGAGATAGAGTCTCACTCTGCTGCCTGGGCTAGAGTGCTGTGGCATCAGCCTAGCTCACAGAAACCTCAAACTCCTGGGCTCAAGCAATCCTCCTGCCTCAGCCTCCTGAGTAGCTGGGACTACAGGCATGCACCACCATGCCTGGTTAATTTTTCTATATATTTTTAGTTGGCCAATTAATTTCTTTCTATTTTTAGTAGAGACAGGATTTCGTTCTTGCTCAGGCTGGTTTTGAACTGACCCTGAGCGATCCTCCCACCTCGGCCTCCCAGAGTGCTAGGATTGCAGGCGTGAACCACCACGCCCGGCCCTATTCAATGTATTTTTGAAAATAAAATAAAACTGTCTCTGGATCTCATCTTATATAAAATTCCTGAATTGAATTAGAGTAGTTCTAACTTCCTCGTAACACAATTTAATTTATTGGGAAAATGATATAATGGAGTCACAGATCTAGATTTAAATCCCAGTTCTAAAGTATACTGGTTATGTTATTTACTTTCTCTGGACCACTGTGACTTAATTTGTAAACTAAACTAATAATCTACAATGAAGGGTAATCAAGGGTAAAATGCCTGGCAAAAAATAAGTATCTAAGATATGGTAGCTAGTGGAACCATTTGTAAATATGAAAAAATATTCTTTCACACAGCAGATGCTGTGCTTTGCTTTTTTTTATTTTTTATTTTATTTTTGTTTAACATGTATATTATAAACCCTCCAGAGTCTACTCAAAAGTTTTTATATTATCTGCTACATTAGTGCATTAAATATTAGGCATTATTTTAAATATTACTTCTGTTTTTATTTTCTCATCATTATATTGACTATGATGTCAACATGTCTCTTGTTTTATTTTAGTGTTCATGTTATAATAAAACAAAAACAAATGCATTAATGACTGATATATCAAAAGAGCTTAATTAATATTAGCTATTATTATGTTGTATCTGTATGATCCTTTTCTTAGGCATGCTATGAAGATAGCCAACCAATTAGTGAACCTGGAACTATAAAAGATGCAAGGCATATTAAATAGAATGTTCAATTGTCTTTGTTAAATAGTACAGTCAAATGACTTTTAAAAAAATTTCCATGGTTACATTTCAACAAATTTATTGACATATTTTAAGACAAAACTGATCAGGTAAATGAGACTTTGAAACATGGAATGAGAGTGTTGTTAGAAAAATAATGAATGATTTACCATCATCAGTTTCACAAAAGAATTTATTCTAATCATTAAATAACAAGTACTGATCTCTTTTGAGTTTATCTAGCAATATTTTTAAATGAAATATTTTAATGCCTCAATAATAAACATAAATATGCACAATATTATGGATTGTATTGCAATCTATAATATTGCAATTTTATGTATTGCAATTTTATGTATTGCAATATTATAGCAATATTATAGCAATTATAGCAATTATGCAAAAAGCATAATTGTATTATGCTTTTTATAACATACAGAATATTTATGGCACAGGAATAAAATATAAAAAAAAAACCAATTACATGAGACTATAATTTTCAAAGGTACATAGGTAGAATTTGGAAATATAATGCAGTAGTTTACAAGGCAGCTACTGCAGTTAGATAGCCAGTATTTGAATCTTGCTTCTATTCCTTAAAACTGTGTGTACAAGTTTTTCCATTTTGGATATGGAGAAACAATGGCTTTGAAAAGATGTTTCAACATAATGGTTATATATAAATCCATGCATCTATATCACCATTTATTTGTGGCTAATATAATGGACTTGATAGTTTTGCTAAACTCTCTCTCTCTCTCTCTCTCTCTCTCTCTCTCTATATATATATATATATATATATACACACATATATTTATATAGGCAGCATTTATATAAATATATGAAGGGCATGTATATAAATTTTAGATATTTATAGGTATCAAATCATATACATATTTTACACTAGCACTTAGGACTTTGAAAAAATTTCTTGGCATATTACACAGTCATAATACCACTCTCTTCATGAATGTAGTGAAAAAATATCTCAGGGAAATATTTTTAATGTTATGCACATAAAATTTATATATATATATTCATGCTTTTGTATTTAAAATTAATTAGAAAATAAGCATGCACATTAATTTCTTTCTTTCAGTTACTCCAGTAAAAATGTTCCTAGTATTTCAGAGAATGAGTTCCTTTTTCATGTTTATGGAAGAGTTTATCATAGCATAAAAAAAATGTGTTGTTTATATAGCTGTAGAATATATGATGGTAACTTTCATATACCATTTAGAAATGGTTCCAACCACTTGCATTCTGAGTTTATTCATGAAACACATAAAATTCCTGCAGTATATTTTCTCCTTCTTTCTTCTCTGTAGGGGCAAAATGGTTATAAATTTACCATCTGCTCTAAGATTTTCATGCCATAAAGACTGCAGTTAAGATTATGTTAATAGCTCAGTTCAAACAAGAATAGTTCTTTAATTTTCATTTCTTATAGGGTAAGTTAATTAAATCCATTGAAACCATTTGTCCTTCCATAGGCTACTTAGGTTCTTGTTTGCTTACATTTTAAAATTCCAAACTAAATTCTACATATTTGTTATCTTCATAATTTTATTCTTGTAAAGTTTATTTCACATAGCATCCTTGCTCACATATTTAGCAGTTACAGAAAGTTTTATAATAAATAGTTTATTTTAAATAGGTAGATTTTTACTAAGATTTTATTGTTATTGAATAAAAATATATCTACTGGGGAAAACAAATCATCCAGGAGTTTTGTGTGTCTGACAGCATAATGAAAGCATGTTAAGGGAGTATAATACACAGGATCCCAAAGATGAAAAATGTGATTTTGAAGTTGCTCATTTTATGTTAGGACAAAACCCATAAAATTCATAAAAATATAATGTAACTAGTGTGGGGCACAGTTATAAATACCCATAGAGTAAAAAATTTTAGGCGTTTGTCTTCAGTTTCTAGCTTAGTGTTGGGTACAGAGTAAGATGTTTATGGATTCTGTTTTTTTTTATTTTTTTCTTTAAAGTGCTTTGGGGAAAAATAAAAGAGAAACAAATACATTTGGGAGCATTGAGGAAAATTTTTTTGGAGAGGTCTTGAATGATAAATAAAAGTTGTCAGGTAGAGAAATAAAGGAAGGTAGATGTGTCAAAAGAAACAGCAGGTTGTTCATGCAGTGATTCCCTACTCTCATAAGTGACTCAAAATTTGATGAATAATTCTGTAAAATGTTCTAACATTTCAAACCAAAAGCTCACTCATTTATTCAGTTGACAAGTATTTATTGATTGCCTACAGATGCAGTGATATTCAAGAGAAAGTGAGCTCATGTTCTAATGAGAAAGAATGAAAGGCAGGTATAGTGTGTGATGTAGGCTAGGATAAGAGAAAGATAAGGGCATACGGGAACACATGAAAGGGACATCCATTCAACTCATAACATTTAGGAAAATATCTGACTAAAACATATATTTAAATTAAGGTATACTGAAATTTTTACAGATGTGTTTTGCTTAATGAGAATTTAGATTCACAGGCAAAGAGGCTGTATATATCCTCTCCTAAAAAAACTTGCACTTTCAAACTTTTGCACTTACCAGTGTAAAGAGCTGACTTAATTAAAATGCACATCAACTATTATTTGGTTTTAACTTTTTATTTTTTAAAAAATTTTCAATGATGGATACTTAGTAGTTGTACATATTTATGAGGTACATGTGATGTTTTGATACAAGCGTGAGGTGTGTAATGACCTAATCAGAGTAACTGGAGTATCCATCACTTCAAGCATTTATCATTTCTCTATTAGGAACACTCCAATTCTTCTCCTTTATATTGTCAATGAATTGTTTTTAACTATAGCCACCCCATTGTGTTATCGAATACTAGATTTTATGCATTCTATCTAACTGTATTTTTGTACACATTAACCATCCTCACTTTATTGCCCCCTCCCCACTTTCCTTCTCAGCCTTTGGTAGCCAGCATTCTAATCTCTATCTTCATGAGGTCCTCTTCTTTTTTTTAGCTCCCTCAGATGACTGAGAACATGCAACATTGTTTTCTTTTTGCCTGGCTTATGTCACTTAATGTAGTGTCTTCCAGTTCCATCCATATTGTTGCAAATGACAGGATATCACACTTTCGTATGATGGAATAATATTCTATTGTGTATATTTTCCACATTTTCTGCATCCATTCATCCACTGATGGGTACTTAGTTTGTTTCCAAATCTTGGGTGTTGTGAATAGTGCCCCAACAAACATTGGAGTGCAGATATCTCTTTGATATATTGATTTCTTTTTTGGGGGGGAGATATACACTCAGCAGTGAGGTTGCTGAATCATGTGGTAGTTCAATTTATAGATATTTGAGGAACATCTCTACTGTTCTCCATATTGGCTGTATTAATTTACATTCTCATCAACAGCTTGAGTGTTCCTCTTTCTCTAATTCCTTGCCAGCATTTGTTATTGCCTGTCTTTTTGATAAAGACAGGGGTGAGATGATATCTCATTGTATTTTTGATTCACATGTTTCTGATGATTATTGGTGTTGAGCATTTTTTCATATGCTTTTTGGCTTCATATGGTTTTTGTGCCTTCTTTTGAGAAATATCTGTTCACATCTTTTGCCCATTTTATAATTGGTTTATTTGAGTTTTTACTATTGAGTTTGAGCTCCTTATATATTCTGGTTATTAATACCTTGCCATATGGATAGTTTGAAAATATCCTGTTCTGTTGGTTGTTTCTTCACTTTGTTGCTTGTTTCCTTTGCTGTGCAGAAGCTTTTTAGCTTTATGTAATCCCATTTATCCATTTTTGCTTTGGTTATCTGTACTTTAGAAGTCTTACTGAAAACAATCTTTGCTCAGACCAATACAATGTTACCCCAATGTTTTCTTTTAGTTGCTTCATAGTTTTAGGTCTTAGATTTAAGTCTTTAATCCATTTTAATTTTATTTTTGTATATGGTGAGAGATAGGGATCTAGTTTCATTCTGCTGCATATGGGTATACAGTTTTCCCAGTACCATTTATTAAAAAGATTATCCTTTTTTCAGTATGTATGTTCATGGCACCTTGCTGAAAATGAGTTTACTGTAAATTCACGGATTTATTTTCTCTATTCTGTTTCATTGGTTTACTGTCTTGCCTGATTGCTCTGGCTAAGAATTCCAGTACTGTGTTGAATAGAAGTGGTAACAGTGAGCATCCTTGTCTTGTTCTGATTCTTAGGGGGAATGCTTTCAACTCAATGTAAAAAAGTTGGTTTTTAGAAAAGATAACCTAAGTTGATAAACACTAGCAAGATTAGCAAGAAATGGAAGAGAAAAGCCTTAAAAACTCAATCAGACGTGAGAAAGGCGACATTACAGCTAATACCATAGAATGCAAAGTATCATCTGTGAATACTATGAAAATTTCTATGCACAGAGGCTAAAAAACCCAGATTAAATGGATAAATCCCTGGAAACATACGACCTCCTAAACCTGAATCAGGAAGAAATAGAAATAAATAAATAAAAGGCAAGTCAGAAAAGAGGAGGTCAAATGATCACTATTTGCTGACAATATGATCTTACACCTAGAAAACCCTAAACACTCTACCAAAAGAAACCTAGATTTGATAAATAAATTTTGCAAAGTCTCAGATTACAAAGTCAATGCACACAAATCAGTAGCATTTCTATATACTAATAACCATCAAGGTTTGATGGTTGTTAGAGTCAAATGATGGACTCAATGCCATTTACAGTAGCTAAAAGAAAATGAAAGAGCAAAAGAAAAAAATGAGTAAGTGGGCAAAAGACATAAACAGTAGTTTTTCAAAAGAAGATAGACAAATGGTCAGCAAACATATGAAAAAGATCTCAGCATCACTGATCAATAAGGAAATGAGATACCACCTCAGCCTTATCAGAAGCCATTATTAAAATGCAAAAAACAAGAGATGCTGATGAAGATGCAGAGGAAAAGGAATTCTTATACACCATTAATGGAACTGCAAAGTAATACAACCTCTATGGAAAACAGTATGGAGATTCCTCAAAGAAATATATGTACACCTACCATTCGATCCAGGAACCCCACTACTGGGTATCTACCCAAAGAAAAAAAAGTAATCTTATCAAAAAGACACCTTCAATAGAATGTTTATCACAGTGCAATTCACAATTGCAAAGACGTGCCATCAACCTAAGTGCACATCAATTTATGAGTGGATAACGAAAATCTGGTGTGTGTGTGTGTGTGTGTGTGTGTATGTGTGTTTGTATCACCTAACATTTTGTGACAAAAACTAAGATCATTTAATTTTGCTAAAAGAGTTGTGACAGAATATATTAGTTTCATCTTTTATGATATCTATATACCAAAATTTACTTGATTCAGTTTGTAATTGTACAAATACTGAAGGCAGGAGTGTAGAAAAAGATTATTGGAAAGAAATATATAATGTAGAAATGAATGGACTAATCATTGTAATTTGTTTATAAATCTAAAATTAAGCATGTTTTGCAAGTCTAGAGCACAAGATAATTATCCTTTCTTGAAATTGTAAGCTAATGAAATTTTTGAAAGTATTGTGGTTTCCAAATGCTAATGTAAGAAAAAGTATAGGAGTAATAATAAGTATAAACTATTAGAGTTATATTTGAAATATGAAATCATTATTGCATTTTGATCATGTACGCACAAAAAGAATAACCAGAAGTAATGATAAGCTAGAACCCATATCAGGTTTATCCAAAATTTAGAATCACTACTTACCAGATATATATGTTCCAGGTTCTTGTGTGAAAGCTGAAGAGCAGTTAGCTGTATGCATATAATAGTAGCCTTCAAAACTAGGAAAATATGGAGTAAAATTTGAATTGTTTTATCTAAATTCCTATTAGAATTTTTAATAAAGTTGTTTGTTACTGCTGAAAAGTATTTATAAAATTATTTAACAAATATTTTTAAAAATAACAAAAGAGGTTCACTGGATCTAGTTTGTAAATGGTGTTGAATATTTTTCCTGATAAACCGAGGATTGAAAATCACAGACGTGATTATTAACATAATTATATGATCATGTTATTCACGTAAGTGGGAAATACAAAGTTTTAGTTAAGGTGTGGGGTAACAAAAACTCATATACTCTTTGTAGAATATAAATCTTGGTGACTATTTTGTAGAACAATTTTTAATTACATTTAAAACTACAAATATACAATGAATTAGCAAATTTTCCCCTAGGTGCATACCCTAGAGAAACTCTTGCATATATTTGGGAGAAGACAGATACAGGAAAGCTAATAGTGGTAATTCCCATAACAGCCCCAAATATTGTTAATTAGTATTGGTATATCCACACAATAGAATATTTTGCAAGAATGAAAATTGAACTATCTCTATAAGTGACAACATGGAAGAGATCTGAAAAATGTAATGCACATAGCAAAGACTATTTTATTTATGATATCACTTTAAATCTCAAAATAATAAATATATGATGACTATAGTTAATGATAATATATATTAATAGTTCCAAATAGCTACACAAAGGATATTGAATGCTTTCAACACAAAGAAACAATAAATGTTTGAGATAATGGACATGCTTATTTTTACTGTCTTCTGGAAACACATCTAACCCACAAGGATACGTTCAGACTCAAGGTGAAGGAATGGGAATACAATATTACATGCAAATGGAAGCCAAAAGAAACCTGGCATAGCAGCTCTGGTTTTAGATAACTTAGTCTTGAAATCAACAAAAGTAATCAAATACAAAGATGGTCACTATATAATTGTGAAGGGTACAATTCAACAAGACATAACAATTATAAATATTTATGCACTTAACTCAGGTGCACCAGGGTTAATAATACAAATCCTACTTGATCTAAACAAAATGGTAGGCAGTAGCACTATAATAGGCTGGGAATTCAACAACTCTCTGACAGAACAGGACAGATCCTCCAAACATAAAATAAACAAAGAAACAACAGATTTAATCAGAACTCTAGAACAAATGGGCCTGATAGATATTTACAGAATATTTTACCAAAACCCATTGGATATATGTTTTTCTCATCAGCTCATGGGACATTCTCTAAGATTGACCATATCCTAGGCCACAAAACATGTATCAACAAATTTAAAACAACAGAAATTATACGATGCATTTTCTCAGATCCCAGTGGAATAAAATTAGAAATCAACTCCAACAGAAACTCTCATCTCTACATAAAGTCATGGAAACTAAACAACCTACTGCTTAACAATTATTATGGTAAGGAGGAAATTAAGATGGAAATCAAAATATTATTTGAAGTAAATGCAAAAGGAAACACAAGTTATCAATACCTGTGGGACACAGTTAAAACAGTCCTGAGAGGACATTTATATCCATAAATGCCTACATCCAAAAGATACAAAGATCAAAAATCAACAATCTAATGAATCATCTCAAAAAACTGAAAAAGGACAAGGAAATCAACCCCAAACCCAGCAGAAGAAAAGAAATAACAAAGAACAGGGCATAACTAAATAAAATTTATTTAAAAAAAAAAACCTATACAGAGGATTAATAAAACAAAAAGTTAGTTCTTTGAAAAAATAAACAAAAATGACTAGATAAATGAGAAGCAGAAAAGAAAGGACTCTAATAAGCTCAATCAGGAATGAAAAAGGAGAAATTACAACTGACACCATGGAAATACCAATTATCATCTAACAATACTATAAAAACATCTATGCACCTAAACTTGAAACTGTGGAGGTAATAGACAAATTCTTAGAAACACACAGCCTCCCTAGGATCAATCAGAAAGAAATAGAATTCCTGAACAGACCAATCTCAAGTGCTGAAATTGAAGCAGTAATAAAAAACCTTCCTAAAAAGAAAAGTCCTGGACCAGATAGTTTCACATCCAAATTTTACAAGACCTATAAAGAAGGACTGGTGCTCATCCTGCAGAAATTATTCCACAACATTGAGAAGGAAAGAATCCTCCCCAACACATTTTTTGAAGCCAATATCACTCAGATATCAATCCAGGAAAGGACACAACAAAAGAAGAAAACTACAGACCAATATTGTTTATGAATATAGATGCAAAAATTCTTAATGAAATCCTAGCAAACTGAATTCAGATCCATATCAAAAAAACAATCCATCATGACCAAGTGGGCTTCATCCCAGACATGCAACAATGTTTTAACATACACAGATCTATAAATGCAACTCAATACATAAATAGAAGTAAAAACAAAGACTACATGATCCTCTCAATAGACACAGAAAAAGCATTTGACAAAAATCAGCACCATTTTATGATAAAAATGGTTAAGAAAATAGGCATAGATGGGACTTACCTAAAAACAATAAAAGTCATATATGACAAACACACAGCCAACATCATACTGAACAGGGAAGAATTGAAAGCATTCCTACTTAAACTGGAACCAGAAAAATTAGCCCTCTATTACCACTTCTATTCAACTTAGTGTTAGAAGTCATAGCCAGAGCAATCAGACAAGAGAAGGAAATCAAGGACATCCAAATGGGGGCAGAAGAGGTCAAGCTATTGCTTTTTGCTGATGATATGATCTTATACCTAGAAAACTCCAAAGATTCTACCATGAGACTACTGGAATTGATAAACAAATTCAGCAAAGTCTCAGGTTACAAAATCAATGTACAGAAATCTGTAGCATTCCTAAATCCCAAAATCAGTCAGACTGAGAACCTAATCAAAGCCTCAATATCCTTGACAATAGCAACAAAGAAAATAAAATACCTAAGAATATATTTAACTAAGGAGGTAAAAACCTCTACAGGAAGAACTATGAAGCACTGAGGAAGGAAATAGCAGAGGATGTAAACAGATGGAAAATCATACCATGCTCATGAGTTGTCAGAATCACCATGCTAAAATGTCTATACTACCCAAAGTTATCTACATGTTCAATGTAATCCCTATTAAACTACCAACATCATTTTTTGCAAAACTAGAAAAAATAATTCTACACTTCATATGGCACCAGAAAAGACCCCATATAGCAAAAGCAATCTTAAGCAAAAAAGAACAAATTGGGAAGCATCAATTTACCAGACTTCAAGCTATACTACAAGGCTATAGTAAATAAAACAGCATATTACTGGCACAAGAACAGAGACATAGACAATGGAACAGAACTGAGAACCCAGATATAAAACTATTTCATATAGCCAGCCAATCTTTGAAAAGCAGAGAAAAGCATACACTGGGGAAAAGAATCCTTATTCAGTAAATGGTGCTGGGAAAACTGGATAGCCACATGTAGAAGACTGAAACAGGATCCACACCTTTCACCTCTCACAAAAATCAACTCACGCTGGGTAAGAGACTTAAACCTAAGGCATGAAACTATAAGAATTCTGGAAGAAAATGTTGGAAAAACTCTTATAGACATTGCCTAGGGAAAGAATTTTGAAGAAAACCCCAAAGGCCATCACAGTAACAAGAAAAATAAATAAATGGAATCTGACGAAATTAAAAAGATTCTGCATAGCCATGAAAACTTTCATGAGAGCAAACAGACAACCTACAGAATGGGAAAAAAATATTTGCATTCTATACAACCAATAAAGATCTGATAACTAGCATCTATATATAACTCAGAAAGATCAGCAAGAAAAGATCAAACAACCCTATCAAAAAGTGGGCAAATGATATGAACAGAAACTTTTCAAAAGAAGACAGAATAATGGCCAAAAAATGTATGAAAAAATGCTCAACATCTCTAATCATCAGGGAAATGCAAATCAAAATCACAATGAGATATCACTTATCTCCAGTGAGAATGGCTTTTATCAAAAATTCCCAAAACAATAAATTTTGGCCTGAATGCAGAGAAATAGGAACACTTACACACTTCTGGTGGGACTGCAAACTAATACAATATCTGTGGAAAGTGATATGGAAATACCTCAAAGAGATACAAGTGGAACTACTATTTGATGCAGCAATCCCATTACTGGGCATCTACCCAAAGGGAAAAAGACATTCTATAAAAAAGACATCTGCACTACAATTTTTATAGCAACACAATTCACAAATGTAAAGATGTGGAAACAACCCAGTGCCCATGATCACATGAGTAAATTAATAAAATGTGGTATATGTATACCAAGGAGTTCTACTCAGCCACCAAAAATCAGTGGTGATATAGCACCTCTTGTATTATCCTGAATAGAGCTGGAGCCCATTCTACTAAGTGAAATATCCCAAGAATGGAAAAACAAGCACCACATGTACTCACCATCAAATTGGTATTAACCTATCAACACTTATGTGCCCAGATAGTAGTGACATTCATCAGGTTTCAGGCAGGTGGTAAGAGGGAGGTGGGGATGGGTATATACACATCTAATGGATGTGGTGTGCACCATCTGGGGGATGGACATGCTTGACGCTCTGACTCAGGGGGGCAAAGTCAATATATGTAACTTAAACATCTGTGCCCCTGTAATATGCTGGGAAAAAAGCCCCACAAATAGGTACAAGAAGGATGCTGAATGCTTTCAACACAAAGAAATGATAAATCTTTGAGATAATGGCTGTGCTAATATCCCTGACCTGATCACCATACATTATATATGTGGAAATATTGTGTACCCTATGAAAATGTACAATCATTATTTTTCAATTAAAAGTTCAATTAAACTTCATTTAGAATAAAAAACTAAATTACTGTTATTCAAGTGTATTCGTACATGTATAAAACTAAGAAAATATAGGTCTGATAAAAGCATTGTTGTGGTCTGTGGAGTTTCTGAGGTGTTTCAGGAAGATAGCATGGAAATAAACAGAGTAGAGTCTGTTAAAATGTTTCACAAAATTCACAAGTAGATTTATGGATATTTATTTTGTTAAGCTTTTAATATAATCTATAATAAATTGGCACCATATATTTTATAGAAACACATATAGTGTTATGAAATACTGAGAATGTTTTTGTTTGCTTTGTATTTCTCTCTTCCAATCCATTTACTCAGTACTTATGTTTGTGGAAATTTACCAACAAATGCCTGTTACACACTTCCCTGTAGGCAACTTCAGTTTTACTAGGTTATTATTATTGACATGCACCTACTAAATTTTTAGTGCATAAGCATTTTAAGAAATAATAGATGCTTAGACAGTAATATATATGCTCTCATTATATTAGAAAATTTTTCAAATCCCTAATTTTGGGGTAGCAAACTTCAAAAGGAGAAAATCTTCGAATTTATTTATGTATTTCAAGTAAAGATTGAAAGCATCTCACTTTGTTATTCTATCATTTTTGGTATAGTTCATTTTTGATGTATACTTGGTTTAGATCTACAATATAGGTTTTTAAATTTCCCATCTGTATATTATGTATTATGTATATTATGTGTTTCCAACTGATCTGAGTAATTATTACTATAATTATTATACTATTACTATTTCTATTCTTTGTCCATAGTGACAAAAATAATTCTTAGAATTTATTACAAATGGAAGGAAACAACAGGGTAGTTCTCTATTCTGAAATTCATGTACAAATATTTATTCCAAAGATAGTCACTTGAGTACACTAAGGATATTTAGAAATGTTTTTAAAAAAGATTTGTATTTAAGTCATTTATGAAAAATTAGTTTGTTTACTGCTGGAAAGCATCAGCCATCAAATGCAATATAATCATCACTCTAATTTTACTGTGCTTATATATAATTTCAGCAGAATATAACAGTAATTTAATATTCCACAACATTATAGGAAAATTATATATTCAGTATTGTCTATATATTATATTGTGGTACAAATGAAACATGAGATACCTTCAATAAATTTTTAAATATGCAATACAATACTGTTAATTATAAGTGCAATGTTGTACAGCAGATCTCTTATTCATTTTGTATGACTGAAAATGTATACTTATTAAACACAATTTTTTGTTTCTTCCTTCTCAACTGCCCAGCCTCTGGTAACTAACATTCTACTCTCCATTTCTATGAGTTAGACTGTTTTAGATACTTTATATAAGTGAAATCATGTAATATTTGTCCTACTGTGACTAATTTCACTTAGCATGATGTGTTTCAGTTTCATCTATTTTGTGACATAGGGCTGGATATTTTTTTCAAGACTGACTAACATTCCACTGTACGTACATACAACATTTTCTTTATTCAATTATCTGTTGAACACTTGGGTTGATTCCATGCCGTCGCTTTTTTTTTTTTTTAACTCAATCCTTATGCTGATGAGATAAATAAGTTGCCTTAAAGTTTGAATAGACAGACCATCTAAATTATTGACTAATATTAAGAAAGTGGAGAGATTTACTTTATTTAACTATGGATAACTGGCATTGGTCTTAAAAAAACATGATCCTGTATAGGTCTTGTTTATAACAAATCAAAGTAAAACAGGCTACCCAACTACTAAGGCCAGGGACCAGTTTGCTAAATTGGTATCCAAAGGAAGCTGATATTTTCTACTACCAAAAATACAGATATCCTTACAAGTATGCCATTTTTAAGATTTGTTTTGTTTTTAACAATTTTATAAAATAAGCACTTTTATCCCCAACTCACAGGTGAGAAAAATGTACCTTAAGATGTTTATAATTTTGAGATTTACAATCATATAAAGTAGCAGATTTTGGATCCATTCCAGTGCCTCCTGACTACCAAACTGGCCTTCTTATCCCCAAAAAGTGTAAGTCTCCCTGATGGATGCCAACCACTCCCATCATTTTCCTGCTGCAACTGTTCCCAACAGGTCAATAGAGTACACTTTGTGCACACATAAATCTGCAAACTCTCGCAGCCTAATGCCTGCCAGCTTTTTAAAAACTTGCTCAACTCTAAGCTATCCGGATATGCCTTTGGGAAAATAGGAAGTTGTGATTCAACATGCAAATATTACAAACTAAAGGCTATTCCATGCTCCACTCCTCTATCGCTCTCTTGGCATGCACACACTCCTACACATACACACGTGTGTATATGTCATTTTGCAGCTAAAATATTCTGAATAAACAACATGCTACATTTTTATAACTTAATCATAGACAATTTATTATACAACATTAGTACTACTGATATTATTTTAATACATACAATGTGCTTGTACTCAGTATTGCACATACATTACCCTCACTCAGTTCTCATACTGATGCTTTGAGAGACACATGTTTAATATTCATCATAAAGAAAAATAAGGAGACCAAAGTGGTAATTTTCTAGAGCTGCCCTAACAAAATGCCACAGACTGAGCGGTTTTAATAACAAACGTTTATTCTTCTCACATTTCTTCAAGCTAGAAATCTAAGATCAAGATATCAACAAGCTTGGTTTCTTCTGAAACCTTTCTCCTTCATTTGCAGGTGGTCACCTTTTTTACCGTGTGTTCAAGTGGTTGTCTGCGTGTGTGTGTCTGTGTACATAACTGCTGTCTCTCTCTGACCACATCCTAATCTCTACTTAGAAGCACAACAGTCGTATTGAATTAAGGCCCACACTAACAATCCTATTTCAATTTAATTTTCTCTTTAAAGGGCTTATCTTCAAACACAGTCACATTCTGAGGTACCGAGATTTAAAGTTTCAGCATATTACTTTTGGGGGTACATAATTCAATTCCTAATAGGCAATAACAGAAAAATTTAGATAATTTGGTTGAAGTCTTACTGTTATTAAGTCTTAAGTCTTAAATGAGAGCTGGGATGTGAGCTAGGCTTAGATGTGTCCTTTCCAAAGCCACTGTGCTCTTTAACCCCAGTTTATGGAAAGCAAAGCCAAGGCATAAAATTTACATCATGTGCCCAAGGTTATATATATCCATTAAATAATAATAAATAAATTTGTATCCCCAGTTTAGAGTAAAAACTCCATTATCTTAAACTATGCTATAGTACCCTATCAATTATAGGCAGGGTGACTTAATCAGTGACATATTCCATAAACATGATTGACTGGCACATCTGGCTTATGATTTGGCCTATTAGGAAATTACTTAAAAATATGGATCATTAGAGTTTAAAATCACTTTTTAAATAATGTGAACTAGGGTGACTGGAAAAGAGAGAAAGATATCCATCCTCTAATCCCTCTCCATAAATCTAATTAATTTGCTAGTGTTTAAAATAGTCTGATGCCTAGAAAGCAATTACTAGATATTTGCTGAGTGAATAAAGGATGCATGGTATGAATAAGAATGCAAAACAGTATAAGAAACTGCATTAACACTGAAATTTAGAGAAAGTAAGTAAAGAATGTCTTTTAAATACAGTGTGGGTTGTTCTAGAATAAAGACAGACATGAGGGTAAAAATAAGCCCTTTCCAGAGAAGGTAATGGACATATGGGGGTAACAAGAAGTTTAAATACCCATAGGATACTCATTTAAGACTCTCCACAAATTAAGAGTGCAAAGAACAAAACTAAGGATTGGGTCGGGGCAGATGGGTTGCATCACGCTAGTGCAGACCCAGAGCTTTCATGAGTAATGCATAGAAGTGCAAGAGCAACTGTAACTACAAAAGCAGGCCATCCCTAGGGACCTCACTTACCCTTGACACTGAGTATCTCACTGCTCAGCAGGCAGAGGCATTCAGCAGTAAACATTAATGTCATGTATATACTTAGAGTGCCGATAAAAAGAAAAAGTATATTGATATGTGATGATAATTCTTGAGAGGTCAGTTTAACTACACTGACTAAATTATTTAGGTATAAATCACCTTGTTGGGAGAGCCCACAGTAAAAATTTTCCCCTCAGGTCCCTCAGTTTGATAAATTCTTGAATTAATAATTTGCATCAGGTAACTCAAGAAATAACAATAGCTTTGAGATAAAACTTACAACAGTTGTCCACAAAGAAGAATTTTTTTCCCACCAGATGTCATGCTTGAGTATACATGAGTGATTGTAAAAATTCTAAGGAGTGCCTGTGGAAACAGAATAACTTTAAAAAAGATTCTAAACAATCCTAAGAGGAAGAAAATGCTTTGAACAGAGCTGTCATTGAAGACATATTTTTATATAGTATCACTTTGTGGTCTCAAGGAGTTAAATTCTACAAAATAACAGATAAAAATGAGATTATAGAGTAAAAATCTACCATGATGGCTATAACCAAAAAAATGAAAAACAACAGCTGTTAGCAAGGATGCTGAGAAATACTTCAAATAGTCCTTCAGAGAATTTAAACATGAAAATAAATCTTGTTTACCTTAAATGGATATATAGATACTCTACAAAGAAAGAATATCTATACATCTTCCTTTAGAAATTTCTCCATCAAATGTAATGTAAAAAAAATCAGGATAAAATGCTGAAAGTGTTGAGATATATTTGTTACCAAAAAAACATGCACGTCATGTACATTTCATTTATACATCAATGTTATAGATATTTTCTTAGCTTTATATAAGTGGAACAAACGCTACAAAACTGAACAAAGTGATTGAACACATTTTTTTCACAAAAGAAAATATTTAAATGTAAACATAAAATATGAAAATACAGTAGTAATTAGAGAAAACTAATTAAACATTAATGGTATATGCTCTCTGATCAGTGTGGTCCAAATTTGAAAGTCTCCTCATTGTATAGCTAGGCGCTGCACTCTCCTTCTTCAGTGTTGTGAGTACAGTTTACCACAAGCTCTCTGGTGGCCAATTAAGCAATAACTGTATGAAATAAAGATGTATATACATTAAGGTTCAGTTATTTTATATTTAAGGATTTATTTTATAAACCCCTTCCAACAAATGCATTGAAATATTTGTACAGGTATGTTCATTTTAGCATTTTTAACAATGGCTGAATGATAACATGACAACAGAAGAGAAGGTTTGAATACCTGAAGTATCTGGATAGACTTCAGATAGCACATCTAATGACAAAATATTATTCAACAATGAGTATGATTTAGATAATTTATATATAGTGCATATATAAAATTCAATATAAATTATAAGTGGTAGAAATCAAATTATATAGCAATTTTCAGTATGTCTTATGATAATATATATTATACATATATATATTACATACACTATTTTCACAAAAAATACAATAAAATTATATTATTCTACATTTTACACTTTGCTAGAGAAACATGGCAAAGCGTCCAAAGGACTACCCCATATTCTTATCAGAAATCACCTTTAGAAAACAGAATTGAGGATAGGGATTTTTTTTTTCAGAATATTACGGGTGTACAAATGGTTTGGTTACATGTATTGCCTTTGCACTGCCTGAGTCAGAGCTACAAGCATGTCCAACTCCCAGACAGTGTGCACCACACCCATTAGGTGTGATTTTACCCATCTGCCTCCTCCCTTCCCACCTGCCTGACACATGGTGAATGTTACTTCCATATGTGCACATAAATGTTGATCAATTAATATCAATTTAATGGTGAGCACGTGGTATTTTTTTTCCATTCTTGTGATACTTAGAAGAATGGGCTCTAGCTCCATCCAAGATAATACAAAATGCAAATCAAAACCAGTGACATATCACTTAACTCCAGTGAGAATGGCTTTAATCAAAAAGTCCTAAAACAATAAATGTTGGCATGGATATGGAGAGATAGGAACACTCATACAATGCTGGTGGGACTGCAAACTAGTACAACCTCTGTGGAAAGTAGTATGGAGTTAACTCAGAGAATTAAAAGTAGAAGTACCATTTGCTCCGGCAATCCCACTACTGGGTATTTATCCAAAGGAAAAAAAAAGACATTTTATAAAAAAGACATCTGCACTCGAATGTTCATAGCAGAACAATGCACAACTGCAAAGACGTGGAAACAATCCAAGTGCCCATTAATACTTTAGTGGATTAATAAAATGTGGTATATGTATGCCATGGAGTTCTACTCAGATGTAGAGATCTTTATATTGTACTATTATGTTATATATGCTTATAGTTTTATTTTTTAAAGTTCAATATTATAATTAAAATTATATAAGAAAGTAAAAATGTATGAATGCTGAATTAAATATAAATTGTCATATATGTGATTTTTAAGATAATTCAAGTATTTGAAAGAGTTCTTGAGAAAGAGTGTATATGTTGTAAAGCCAATTAATTATAGAAAGTATAAAGAAGCACTAGATTACACTTCATGTACACAAAATTCTTGAGGTAGAAATGGAAAATATGAAAATGTAAAAATGGTGATTTCCAAATTTTACTAGGTATAATAAACTGTTTGATATTGTTAACTAAATAAATGTTTTGCATTAAAAAGTCATTTTCTAAGTATTAAGGAATCTGATCCAGCAATCCAGTACTGTGTATCTACTCAAAGCAAAATAAATCATTATAAACTGTAAACATTGTACTGTAAATGTTTTGTAGTTTTCCCCCAATAAAATTTTTGGAAGAAAAAAAAAAGATTGATAATACCAAAATACCCAGGTCAAAGGAGAAAAAAAAAAGACACCTGCATTTGTATATTTGCTGCAGCACAATTTATAATTGTAAAGATATGGAATCAACCTAAGTGCCCACCAACTGATGATTGGATGAAGAAAATGTGGTATATATATATACCATGGGACATGATTCAGCCATAAAAAATAATGAAATAATGTCTTACACAGCAACTTGATGGAACTAGAGGCTATTATCCTAAGAAAAGTATCTCAGGAAGGGAAAAACAAATACTGTGGGTACTCACTTGTAAGTGGGAGCTAAACCAGCAGTAGGCATGGTCATACAGCATGGTATAATGGACTTTGGAGACACAGAAGTGGGGAGTGGTTAAGGGGAGAAAGGGTTGGAATCTTCAAATGACAGGTACATAGAAGCCCAGACATTACCACTACAGAATTCATTTATGTAACAAAAAACCACTTGTAATCCCTAAATCTATTGGAATTAAAATAAAATAAAATAAAATTTTTCCATGGCAAAAAATTATTAAATACCCAAATAAGTCTATATATGGTCTTTCAGTAAATATAAAATGAAAAGTCTAAGTGTGGCCATTTAGTAGTAGTGGTACATAAGAGTGGGTATTAAAAATGATATTTTAAATTCAAGGATATATGTTAATTAATTGTATCAAATTTCAAAGAAAAATAGCGACTATAAGCTTAAGTATCCCAAATGTAATACTATAAAGTTAGATACTATTAAAGAACCTATATTTATAGATGAATAATTCATTGCTATATGTATTGTGGACTTACAGTAAATATGGAAAAATACATGGAAACAGAGAAGATATATGGAGGGAAGGAGCTCAGGAATCAGTACAGTAAGACAGAAAATTTAAATAGGATTTTAAAATTTGGAAAGGCAAAATGAGATGGTCTTCCATATAACTAAAAATACTTACACAATAAAAGTATAGACAAAGTGGAGGGTAGATACATATTCCATTGGGATCTGGGGCACTAAGAACAATTTTTGACTTTGAAAGGCGTGTTGAACCCAGAGCAAGGCAAATGATAGGAATCTGTAAATAATGAGCATGATACAATCATAGGACCTCAAAATAAACAAAGAAATAAATGTAAAGTCTAATCATACTGTTGGAAACTAAATAACATAGCCCCAAATAGTGTTTTAAAGATAAAATCACAATGGAAATTAAAAAAGAGTGATACTCAAATATTATAAAACAAAATGTGAGCAATGCAAAACATTAGACAAAAGCAGAAAAGTTGGTTTGCAAATATATTCCCCCGTCTGTAGATTGCGTTTTTACTCTTTGTTTCCTTTTGCTATACAGAAGGATTTTAGTATGATGTAGCCCCACTTTTATATTTTTGGTTTTGTTGCTAGTGTTTCTGATCATAAATCCAAGAAATCATTGTCAGTATACTTGTCAGAATCTCCTACAACTCAATAGAAAAAAAAAAAGCCCAATTAACAAATGGACATAGACTTAAATAGATACTTTTCCAAATAGCACAAATAGCCAACAGGTACACAAAAAAGAATGATCAGCAGCACTAATCATCAAGGAAATTCATATCAAAACTACAGTGAGATATCACCTGACACAAGTTAGGATTGCTATTATAAAAAAAAATAATGTTGATGAACATGTGGAAAAATCAGAACCCTTGTAAACTATTAGTGAAAATGTAGAATGGTGTAGCCATTACAGAAAACAAGATAGAACTCCTCAAAAATTTAAAAGTAGTGTGTAAATGTTTCATGTGATCCAGCATTCCCACTTTTCATTATTTATTGAAAGAATTATAATCAGAATCTCAAAGGGATATCTTCACTCCATGTTCACTGCAGCATTATTCACGATACAATAAATGAAATTAGCAAGATATGGAAAAAAGATAGAGGAATAACTCAAATGTCCGTCAATAAACGAATGACGAAAGAAAATTTTACCTATATGTGCGGTGGAATATTATTCACTTTTAAGAAGAAGAAAATCTTACAATTTGTGAAAACATAAATAAATCTATAGGATATTATGCCAAGTGAAATAAGCCAGTCACTGGAGGACTCATACCACATGATTCCATTTATATGGAGTATTTAAAATAATTAAACTCAAACAGATAATAGAATGGTGGTTTGCAGGTATCAGGTGGAGGAGGAAATGGGAAATTGTTGCTGAATGGATATAACTTCAGTTATGCAAAATGAATAAGTTCTAGATATCTGCTGCACAACATACTGCCTATGGTTAACAATAAAGTTTTGTGCCCTTTGTTAAATTAAATAAATGAGATTCTATTAGCATGAGGCTGTCTTCATACTGTGGGTCCTACACAACAAATTGTAATCTAACTGAGCATGAAAGCAAACCAAGATTTAATTTAGGAGTATATGTTCTGTAACACATAGCTGAATTTTAACCAATCACAAACAGCCATGCTTTAATCAATCACAGGCAGCTGACTGATCAGACTAAATAAAGCACATATCTGCTGTAGCGAGGCAGGTGACTTCTGTACTTTCCTTCTACGGTCAGCCTATGAAAGCTCACTGCTCACGCTGTGGGGAAATCTCTCTGAACTTCTGGTTCTGAGTACTGCCAGATTCATGAATTAGTCTTTCCTCAAATAAACTGTTAAATATATTGTGTCTAAAATATTTCCTTTAGGGAAGTTGAACTATGTTAAGAGGATCGATCCCATATTTGGTGTTCTTATGACATATAAACACAAAAAAATTCCAAGGAAATTTTGGAGGTGATGGATATATATGTTTAGTATCTTGATTATGGTGATAGTATCATGATTGTATATATATGTTCAAATTCATCAAAATATGTACAATAATTACATGTGATTTTTGCATATAAATTGCACCTCAATAAAGAATTTATGTAAAAATAAATTAAAATATGGATTACCTCAATTAGTGTATTCACAAAAATCTATGAAGTTAATATATGTCCTCATATATTTATTCTAATTTTAATGCTTAAGAAAACTGATGCTCCAAAAAGGTAAGTGATGTTGATGATCATATGCCTAGCTAGTGACAGAGCTATATGGTTCTATCTTCTTTCTATGTAAACATTCCATTTGAGTCTTAAAATTTCTTAAAATTTTTAAAGTTATTTTAGCATTTTGTATTCTTTGTTCTTATGTACAGAATATTTTTGCATCAATTTATCATTAATCCTTAATCTGATCTTTTTCTGCATTAATATATGATATTCATTGTTGCGTGTTGTTAGATGTTCTCATGGAAATTCAAGGAAATCTTATATGATGATACCATAACTTAATCCCTTCAAATTGGAAATTTGAGTATTTGTATTATTTCCTTTTTTTCCCTTTCTATTAACAGCAATGTGATTATATATCCTTAGGGAAAATTCATAGCACATACACATAATTATTTGTCTAGTATGTATAGAGATGGGATTGATGATCAAATACATGCACACTTTAAAGGGATTTATATGTGGTGGCCTCAAAATAGAAGGGAATGATTTACATTTCTAGCAACTATGCATGATGGAATTTGCTTCCCTGCATACTTGTGGGAAAAAAAAAAAAGAAAGAAAAAAAAATTTCATGAGGGAAAATAAAACCTAGAGAAGAGAGAGGAGAAAAGACTGAACATATATTAGCTAAGTACTCAACTTTATAACTTAGAAGAAGACCATTGGCATATGTGAAAAGAAACAAAGTTTAAAAATATATGAGCAGAAATCAAATTCTGAAAATGTTTGGGTGTTTTAGTTTCTTCATTTTATTTACACGTCTTGTTTCAGCAAGTTTCTGTGCTCCAAAATCTAAGTTTGCAACACAACATAAATGGTGACATAAATGGCAACATAAATCTCTTCATTCTTGCTTATAATGTTACATAGAAGAGCGACTGAAGATATCATAGATAGTCATAGTTTGAAGTTCCATTACTTTGATTTTGCTTATCTGGAATCAGAAATGAATTTTAGGAAAATATTATATTACAAAATAAAATTTAAGTACTGTTAATATACACCGTTGAACAAAATAAATGCCTAATGAAATAATTTAAATAGCTTACATCTTATGTTTACAATCTCAACCTTTAAAAAGTGATGAAATATTACATGTTAGCATATATATTGCACTAGAAAGTGTCAAAATTCTGGCATTACTATTTGTCTTAGAGATAACAACACCAGTTTGTTTTTTGTTTAGCTTCCTTTTTCAGTCCTTTAATATAAACTCTATTTTTCCTTTTGTGAACAGTGGCATGATAATTTAATGAAGAACTTTGATAATGTTACAGATAAAAAGGTATCTGTAAATTTTGACTTCTTAAAAGTTCATTTCCAACTCTTCCTGCCTTCAATAAAGAAAAAGAAGTGATTAAACTGTTCAACTGCACAATCAACTGGCAAACACCAATCTACACAACACATTCAAGAAAGGGATTAATCTCAACATGGCACTAAATTACTAAAATTAGCCTCCCTGTGAGTAATTGTTTAGTATCTTGTAAATACAAATGCAGTTACTAATTTCACTTGACCTTTCTGATTATAAGCTTTGAATAAGGACATTTCAACCCCTTATTAGAGAAAAACACTCTTCATATTGTATTATGAATGACATTTTAAAATTATAATGTTAGAATTTGTATAAAATCAAACATGCTTATTTTAAAAATAAAAATAAATTTATATGATAGAGAAACTTGTAAAGAATAAAGTATTGCTTTAAATCTCACCATCAAACATGCTAATTAGTGTTTTAGGAAATATGATTTCAGATACATTGTTATGAGAGCTACAAAAGGAATTATGAATAGACTTAAATACAAAACACTTTTAAGCTTTAGTTTCAGAATTGGACAAATCAGTTTTTAGAAGCCCTAAGAGCACAAGCCTACTCAATGCCACTTCTAATATAATAAAAATTGTATTTTAATTTATTATAGTCATTATTTTTAATTCAAATACATTTGTATTATAAGTGATTTGTAAAATATAACTACTTCAGTGATACAAAAAAGTTATGTTATTGAACATATTAGTATTATGAAATATTCACTTTTACATATAGGCAATATTGTGTATATAATTTGGAGTAAAGCTTCTCCATATTCTTTCTATGTTGTAATTTTATTATTCAGTAGCCACATAAATGTATATTATTTCAAGTCAAGTGCTGAGATGATGATTATGAAAATTGTTTCTTATAAAAACATAAAGAACTTTCAAAGTAAATTAAAAATTAAGCATGTATTTAGAGAGTACGTTAGCTAAATAATTTTGTGAAGGATGTCATAGCCTTCATATCAAATATTTATAAAATGGTAATTGATAAAATAATAGTATTTAGATATTATAATTCTAATTTTATATAATTATTTTGTATATTAATATTTATAACATTAAAAATAAACTTCAATACCTTTAAGTTAAAATTGAATTTTTAAAAAATGTAATTAAAATTTAAATCATTAATTTTGGAAAAAAGTTGTATTTATACATTTTCTACATTTTTTGAGAATAAAACTAAGATAGAAGCTACTTTCGTTACCTTAAATCTTAATTGGCTGAAAAGACAAAGAAATCATGAACAAGATCATACTAGATTAACCAAACTTGGTTCAAAACAAAGAGAGAAAACAAAGAGTATCAGGGAAAAAAGTGAGTTGTATTAAAAATGTCTTGCTCGGCCACTAAACTTGGTTGAAAGAAAGGCTATTCAGTATCGTCCATAAGAAGAGCAATAATGTGGCAAAAACCAATGCTAAGAAATTGTTGTTTCTGTACTGTAATTTAGAACTTTAAAGTTAATTTCTAAACATTTATAATAAAATTATGGTTTTAGACAAAATTTCAGATATTTATCTTCTATTCCAATAATTTTATATGATGGTGATATTCAACTCAACTTCAGATTTGTTGAAATCTCAATTTTAACACAATTATCACTTAACCAAGATTGTATTTTGGCTGACTTTTAAGATACATGGATACATATAAGAGCAATGGAGATAGAAAATAAACAGAGAAAAATAGAAAAGAAATAGAAGAAAATTAATACGACAGTTTGAGATTCAGCTGTATATGCTATCTTTAATAGACTCTTTAAAAATTAGATTTTTTAGAAAAATTGCATATAGAGTTTGGAAAAACACAATTTTTTCCATTATTAACACCTTATATTTGTATACTACATTTCTTACAATTAAGAAATGTTGATACTGTTATTAACTATAGTCCATTGTTTATTCAGACTTTAGTTTTTACCTAATGTCCTCTATCTGTTCTGTATGCCATCAAGGATAACACATAACATTAATTTGTCATGTCTTTTTGAGCTTTTCTTGGCAGTGTCAGTTTCTGGCTTTCCTTGATTTTAATGACCCTGACAGTTTTGAGGAATATTCATCAGGTATATTGTGGGCTGCTGTTCTATTGAAATTTGTTTGATGTTTTCTTTGTAACTAGACTGAGCTTACGGGTTTTGAGAGAGAACAGCACAGAGGTAAAATGTTATTTTAGTAGCATCATATCAAGAGTAGATACACTTAATATGATTTATGACTGTTGATGTTGGCCTTGATTGCACAGGTGATCACTTTTCTTTTTTCTTCCCTTTCCATACTGTATTCTGAGGTAGGAAGTCCTTCTATGCAGCCCACATGTAAGTAATGGGGAGTTAGGCTCCCCTTCCTTTAGGGTGGAGTTTTTATATAACTTAGCTTGAATTATTAACACTTAAGTCAGCCCCTTTCCTCCCACCACCGTCAGTGAAGATATTTCATATATTTGTAATACAATTAGATTCTCTTGTTTGTCATACTCTACATTCTTTCCTAAGATATCCCAGACTTTCTACATGATTTTCTTTTAAGTTGCATACATTACAGTTGAATATTTTTGCTATAAATTTCTGCAGGATTTAACAAATGCATAGTGTCATTACAGTATCATACAGAATAAGCTCACTATCCTAAAAATCCCCTATGCTTCACCTTTTCATTCCTCTTCTCTTCTCCAACCAGTGATATTTTTACTATATCTGTAGTTTTGCCTTTTTCAGACTTCCATATAATTTGAATTATACAATATGTAGCTTTTCGTGACTGGCTTTTTTCACTTAGAAATATACACTTAAAATTCCTCTGTTACTTTGTGTGGCTTGATGGCTCATTTCTTTTTTGCGTATCAGCAGATATAGCGAATAAAATATATTAAAGATAACTAATGATAATATAGCCCTTGATACACTATTAAATTATATATTCTCTTTTTGTTAAACTTAGAATCTGGGAATTACACATCTATTATTTCTCCCCAAGTCAGAGTTATATTTTTAGAGGTACATATTGTCCTGGAATTAAGAGAAGGTCATCTTAACAGCTTTTAGCTTTTGTTGCTATATTAGTAAAGATTACCTAAGATGTTTAGAGAACAACCTCAAAATCTCAGTGATTTCACTTCTTGCTTGTACTACTTGTCCCTTAAGGTTCAGACTAGAATTCTGCCTTTCATTATCATTACCCTTCCTGTGGCACTCAGGATAACAGAAAAGTTGTCTAAAAGAGAAAAGAAATCTGAAATATTGATAGTAGCCATAGAAGAGTGAAAAAAAGTGCTCTGGAGATTCTTATACTGAAAATTAAATGCTCATTCTAGACATGGAACATACTATGTCTGCTCATAACTCATCAACCAGAAATAGTCCCATGACTCCATCTGGGCACAAGTAGTAAGGAATTTCAATTTTACTATAAGCCCACAGGGAGAATTAAAATACTTGGAGTCTAGCAATAATAATTCCTTTCTCTTTCTTCACTGACTTCAGCTATGTTGTAACTCACTTTGTTTGGTTCCTTGATAACCACTGTTTGTATTGGTCATCTAAGAATGGCCAGAGATACACCTCTCCAGACACGGTTCTCATGTGACTCTAATTGTCACATTCTATGTTGAACTCAAGTTTCCTTCAAGGTTAATAGTTTCTGGGATATACCGTAGGAAATCCAGAAACCCTTCTGGTCTGGGATTCTTCAGACTTTTCTGTAATTTTTATTTTCCATCATCCCATTAAAATTCCAAACCAAAATGGGTGTATGATTTGGGGCACTCTTCAGAGTCCCTCTGAACCTAAATTTTAGACATAGGCCCATTTCAGATGCACAGAAGCAGCGTGTTGAAATGTGAGGGGATTTCTAAGCATCCTGAAGACTGCCTGAGCCTTTGTAACTCTGTTGCAAGGGTGCCGTATTTAACACAGACTTCTTCAAGACTTGGGGTTTACTGAGTTACATTATGGAAAGAACAGTTCTGACATTTATACACCAATATACTTCAAATCTGTTTCTGAATTTTATACCTACCCCCCTCTTTTTTTATTTCCAACCCAAAGTGCAAAAAGGAATAGTGACTTCCTAGCAATCGAAAGACTTTCGGATTCTCTGGCAAGCATACAGTCTAACTTTTAATCCATTTGGGAAGGAAAATTGTTCTACTTTGACCATCACATACGCCATTATTTATTCTGTATTTCAACTTAAAATACTTCAAGACAAGGTATAAGTACAAAAGAGTTTGTTCCTGAAACATATATCCCACATTTTAGGATTCCTAAAAGAGTCTTTTCTCAAAAGTCAAATTTCTAAAAGTAGTTTTTAAAAAAAATTTTCAATGACATGCTAGTAGCAATGAGCACTTGCAACACTCAGATTTGGGTATTAAATATCATTCTCAAATAAAAGAGAATCAGCACTCTTTGAATGAGCAGCTAATTTTCGGGCTGAAGCAGGAAAAATATGAAATCAACTTTGAGCTCAAATAGTGCCACAAAGTAAGAAAATACTCAAAAATTAAAGTAGGGGGCCATGCCAAAGGGACACTGCAGCCAATCCGAGAAAGTTACAAAATGCCAAGCTGAAATAAACTGAACAATAAAATAGATCATGTAGTATTAAACAATAATCCAACATATACACTAGATGTATGTGAGCTCTAACGGATATAAATTGTTGAACAAACAAATAAATAAATGAGGGAAGGGAAAAACTTCCTTGCAGAAGAACCCCAAATATATTAATATATGTAGATACTTGCCCCTCCAGGAAGAGTTCTTAATTCCTAGCCTCCTACTTTCCTCTGAGGGTGGGTGAGACAGTTACCTTCCATTTCCAAAGAATAGGGTATGTAAAGAGAAAAATAGTAACTTCAATTTTCAGAGATCCAACAAACACTACCTCAAGCACATGGTAAACATTAACATCATCAATGATATCATATGCATATTATGTTCCACATGATATAATATGAGAAAAACACCTCTGTCATATTCTAAAATCCATAACCCCAGTCTAATCATGAGAAAAATACCAGACAAACTCATTTTGAGGGAGGTTTTACAGGTGACCTGGTCTTTAGTCCTCAAGATTACTAAGGTAATGAAAAAGTAAGGAAAGGGAGTATTGAGAAACTGCAACAGATCAGAGGAGATTGGGTAGATGTGACAAGTAAGTACAATGTGACACTTTGTAATGAATTCAGCAACAGAAAGAGGATATTAATGGGGAAAAAGGTAAAAATGAAATAACGTCTAAAGTATAGTCAATAATAATGAGTCAATGTCAATTTCCTCATTTTGATAAAGGCTCCATGTTGACATACTAACAATTGAGGAACTGAATGGAGGGACATATGAGAATATTTTCCACTGTTTTTTACAAATATTGTACATTTAAAATGATTCAAAAATATTTTTAAAGTAGTTTAAAATATATTTTCTTTCATACTACTGCATTTGCTGTGAATTTAATTCATCAATTAATTATTTGTTTTATTAAAAATTAACACTTCTCTTGAGTCGATGAGTACAACTTGCTTGATGGGAAGAAATCAGTGGGGCAATAAAATAAATACATGAAATGAAATTGGGTTTAAAACTTCCAAATTATTAAAACATTACATTTAATTGAAGTATGGCCACATGTTTAATATGAAACTTTCTTACTACTGACTAATAACCTAGGAGATTTCATATCAGGAAGGACATGAGCTAACTTGAGTATTGAAGATATATGAAAATTATCATTCTGTTTATAAAGAATTGGATATAATCTAATCTAGCCACATGCCTTGGGCTACAATGAATCATTTCTTAGTGTTTATTCACTTGTGAATGCTGTGGTGAAATTCAGTTTCTGGAAAGGAAAAGTTGAAAATTATACACTGAAATTGAGTGATCCCTCATAGGCAATACAACCCCATGGGGCTTTTTTCTGTCACATTGGGCTTTGTTAAGTTCATGTTCTAATATTTGTACTACATTGATCACTTAAAAATGATTTCTCCATTGAAACAGAATAAATGGAGCTCCTTAAGTTAGATTATACTGCTAACACCTTGATTGTATTCATTCTCTTTCTCTCTCTCTATTTTGGATTGGAATGGGTGATTTTACATGATTATAAAATGATTGGTGTGGAAAACTATTTATCTTAAATTATTCGACAATATAATCATATTATATTGCATGATAGTGATAATTTAACTTTATTTTTTGCACATAGCACAAAAAGTTATTTGGTAAGAAAGCAGATAGCTCCTCTGTCTGTTTTTGTGGAATTTTTTAATTATTATTTCAGGAAAATATGAGAGTACAAAAATTTTGGTTATATTTTACATCTTTGCCTCTCCCTAGCAAGGGTTGGAGGTATGCCCCTTCCCTTCACAATGCTCACCACATCCCTCACACGTGGGTATACCCCCTCCCAAATTCCTGGTGAACACCACCACTATTTGAGCACCATAGTGTTAATCAGTGAGTACCAATTTGATGGCGAATACATGTGGAGCCCATTCTTCCGATCTTGTGTCACCTCACTTTGGATAATGAGATTAAACTCAATCCAGGATAATATAAGCAGTGTCAGTTCACTGTCATTTTTAAAATTGAGTAATATTCCATTGTAAACATATACCAAATTTTAATAATCCACTCATGAATTCATGGGCACTTGGGTTGTTTTCACATCCTTGCAATAGTGAATTGTGCTGCCATAAACATTCGGGTGTAGATGCCTTTATTGTAGAACGTCTTATGTTCTTTTGGGTAGATGCCTAATAATGCTATTGCTGGATCAAATGGTATTTCTATTTTTAGCCCTTTGAGGTATCTCCAAATTCTTTTCCACAGAGGGATACCTTTGAGGTATCTCCAAATTCTTTTCCACAGACTGCACTAACTTGCAGTCCCACCAGCAGTGTAAGAGTGTTCCTGTCCCTCCACAACCTCACCAGCATTTGTTGTTTTGGGACTTTTTGATAGAGGCCAAACTCACTGGGGTTAGGTAATATATCATTGTGGTTTTGATTTACATTTCTCTAATGATTAGCAATGTTGAGCATTTTTTGTTTGTTTGTTTGCTAGCCATTATTCTATCTTCTTTGGAAAATTTCCGTTCATTTCTGTTGCTCACTTGTTGATGGAGTTGTTTGATTTATTCTTGTTAATTCTTTTGAGTTCTAAATAGATTCTTGTTATCAGCCCTTTATTGAAAGTGTAGAGAGCAAATATTTTCTCCCATTCTGCAGGTTGTCTATTTGCTCTAATGATAGTTTCTTTGTGCAGAAGCTTTTTAATTTGATCAGATCGTATTTGTTGATTTTTGTTGCTGTGGTGATTGCTTGGGGGGGAGTCTCCTTCAAGAACTCTTTGCCGAGGCCAATGTCTGAAAGGGTCTTACCAACATCTTCCTCTAGGATTCTTAAGGTTTCATGCCTTAGGTTTAAGTCTGTTATGCATCTTGAGTGGATATTTGTGAGAGGTGAGAGAGAGGGATCCAGTTTCATTCTTCTGCATGTAACTATCCAGTTTTGTTGGTGAAATATGATTGAGGAATTAATGAAATGTGGCTCATAAGATCATTATTGTATTGTATCACCCAATATTGCTATATTAAAGACAGAAACAGGAATTTGCAGAGTTTTGCCCTGAAAGAATATGTGAACTCAATGGTTCACTC
>CAUYRT010061066.1:0-17313 GCA_963574885.1 Lepilemur ruficaudatus
TTTTTTCTTTTCAAAATATACACATCCAACAGACATACCGGAAAAAGCCTATGAAGAAAGATATGCAAGAGCCACCTGCAGCGAAAGAAGTGAAGAATGGTTTTTCCAAAGCCTACTTCACTGCAGCCAATGGAGTGACGAACAAGAAAGCACAATAAAAATAGAGTAACTTAAAGCATATATACTAGCCTAACAGATTCGCTTGTTTTAAAGCAAAGACTGAATTGAAAGTTATATGTTTTAGCATAAACTAATTTCTTTTGAGTTTATAAATCATTTGTACCTGGAATATATTAATATATTGCTCTTAGGTTAATCTGTTAACTGAATGCTTTGATCAGCATTGAGGTGATGCTGACCTCTGAAGACCTCAGAACCGGTGCAACTTCTCTCTCCCTCCCTCTCTCCTCCCACACAGACATAACCCCTCACCAGAAACTGTCTTCGTAATGCCCTATACATTACATGTACAAAGCCAGGAAACATGGAGCACTGTTTTTCTCTAACGTCTTCAAATAAAAAGTTAGAGTTTTTGTTCATATTAAAATGTTCATATACAAAATGTTTATTCTAAATGCAGGGTATGTTCTAATCTGTATTAAGCAATAATTGCCAGTACATAATCAGTCCATTTGTTCCTTTAGGAATCAACCCCAGAATATATTGAAATGGGATCATACATGGAAGATGCAAAAATCCATCCAACTTCTCTCTTGCTAAGCCAGAGTCTTGTCTGTCAAATTCCCACAACTCCTCATTCTGAATTTAGTGATAAAATTTTCGAGCTTAGTTATTCTAAGAAGAAAATTCATCTGCCAGATTTTCGTAATTCAGGGGTTTGGGATAGGAACTGTTCCTCAGTTTCCTTAATTCATATATTTATGTCTACCTCCCAAGTTAGCCAGCCTAGGTTAAGAAAGTCGCCATGCTCTGTACTAAAAGCCGTATCTGAACCCGGCTGCCCCTTTCCTTTCTGAACAAGGACCGAAGTCCAATCTGACGACTTCTTTTGAACACATCTGCCACTGGAATGTTTATAAATCAGAACTAACAGCAAGGAGGGCACAATAGATATTAGTGAACTATTTTTTGTGATGCTATTGTTAAATATTATCCCAAATACCTGCTATCACTCTTTGCAGGTTAAGTTTTTGAAAATAGGAAGACGAAGATGGAGTAGTTTGGAAAGATTCCAGCACTGAGCCATGGACCGAGTAATGAGCCACAGTGAAAAATGCCAGCACAGAAAAATGTGCTGATAAACTCAACACATCCTTTGCCTGCTCAGATATGTGATCTCTACCGAGAATCAAGCGCAAAAGCAGACGAAAGCATTAATGAATATTTCCTTTCTCCCTAAGTGTTGGGCTTTTGCTAGTAAACTATACCAAGAATGGGAACAAAGAACATTTTCTAAAGATTTGATGAAGATTAATTTATACCCTATAAAACAAGACTTGCAACTTTGATACTTTATCTTCTTTATTTTTTTAAAATAAGTTTTTAGGTCCTAACACTGACATCAAATGTATAAGCACCAGAAAGGCATTTTCACCACTGTCCCAAATCATTACTGTCTAGAGTGCCTTTCTATCCCTTCCCCCCCCCCCAGGCTTAGTTTTAAAATGATTTTCCCTGTTAAAAAAATATTGTACTGACCTAACATTTATTTCACGTAAACTACCCCTTCTCAGGATTCTGACATATTTTTTAAAGGTGACTAACGAACGTGTAGTCTTCAGGGTGATGCACTGTACCCTGTATCATTCCCTCTGTACCGGCTGGTCCATTTCAGTTGAACAGACATCTTCCTGTCTGATGCCCACTTAACTCTTCCATTCAGTCTTCTGAATCGTTTTCTAAAACTGACTTGCCCTAGGGTGCTTAATCACCACTTCCATCTTGCATCACCTTACAACCGTATTGGATGTATTGTTCTCTCCTGGCAATTCGTTTGAAAACAAGGGCTAGCTTCACAGGACTGTTCTTGCTCCTCTGTGACAAAACACAAATGGGACTAAGGAGAAAGCCCTTTGGAGAAACTGGACTCTAGTTCAGTTTTAGGTCTCAAACATGGGCTAAAGATGTTACCAAAGTACAGTGCAGGTAAAAATGAGACTGAGAAGACAGATGTCACTGGCATTCAGCTTTTTCTTAATTGCTAGTGAAGCGCTAAAGCCTCCCTGCACATCATACCTGTACAGCACGGAGGGCGCGGCCTTGAGCAGACTGACCACTAAAGTCGAGCTGTGAGTACAAGGCAGGCGAAACCTCTCAGATCAAAGTGGGGGAAAATGTGGGGAGTTTACACTTTCAAGCTAATGCCAGAATTTTAGTCAGAGGCTTCATTCAGGATGCTTATTTCCAATTTGGTCTTTAATTCCAGTGAGGCTTAATGAAACTCCTATAGTCTTCAGCCATTCAAGGGCTGATACAAAATACACAGAGCTATAAAATCTTAGCCACAAAACTTGAATCAGGTAAATATTTTAACCTGTCATTAAGTGTTGTAACTTTAAAAAACCAAAATGTTTACTTTTAATGTGACTTTTCTAAAACTATAAAAAGTGGTAATATTTCTATAATTTGTTAAAGTGGAGAATGTTTCCTCAAATTTCCTCTTATGGGAATGAAAACATTTAAATGAATGCTATAAAGCATATCTGTTAATTTCCCCAATTTTTTAAACAAAATGGAATGTTTAGGGAATAGAATTAAATACAGGAATTTTCAACCCATCAAAAATTATATATTGAATTATTTAGGCATCTTAAAGGATGAAGTCCTCTCCCCCTCTATCAAAATGTCAGAGAAGTATTTTTTTATTTTCAAAGTGGTATTATTGTCATGGGCAGAACAGCATTTTATATGAAAAAGTCCATTTTAGTTTTTTCCAGTGTTTCTGTATCATTTTATGAATGTTTCTGGGGGCTTCCTTATTTGGAAGATGAGGATATCACTTTGTCTTCCTTTGGAAGTACTTATATCTTAAGGACATACTATCATGATTGGGTGGACAGGGAGGCTGGAGAAGCCATTTTTCTTTGTAGATAAAAAGCATTCTGTATGATTGTTGTATAATAAATTGATTTTTACACTAAAGCATGTTGCAGTTTTTCTTATTTGGCTCAAAGAAGTTAAAATGTGTGCCTGCATAGTATTCCAAATGACCTATCACTCAGGGATTCTTCATACAGTATTTCAGCAACGAATTTGAGATGTTTAATTGTTCATTTCAGTAAGCAGTGGATTTTAATGTAACATCATTACCTTTACATAGTATTCATATACCAACTGTTTCAGAATTTTTCAAAAGAAAAATTTAAGACCAACCAGCTAAGCAGAAAATATACAGGTTACAACAAACCATTGCTGCATAGAGTAACCTGGAGAGGAGGACCAGATCCGTCCGAGGAGAAGACAGCAGGCAGAAACGACCTTGTGCAACGCCCTGAAACCCAGGACTGTCGCTTTGCCCTAGGCAGGTGGAGAGGTGGCCGCCTCAGCTCAGGAGTGGGAGGTCAGTGAGCTGAGACTCGCCGTGTGGAAGCCTGGTAGAGAAGTTGAGCCACGGGCAGCAGGATAACGTAGAGTAGAATGTGAATGTGATGTTAAGGATAAGGCAGATCAAAAACTACAAAAGATGTGCTCAAAGTCCGAGTGCAAAGTCAAGGTCTGAAATTTCTGGATAATGATGGGTGGGGCAAGATAGATTTTAAGGAAGGGCAAGAAGAGGGGAAGAGGGAATAGGAGAGGAGGACCTCGTCTTAACTCTCCCGGGTGGGAGGTAAACGTTTAAAACGCCTCCTCTTGCGCTCTGTATATGGGGGAAGGGCACACTTGTAGCCCTGGCTTGGGCGAGGCGAAGGCATTATATATAACCAAAATGTTTGCCCCATAATATTCTGAAATTAAAAAAAACCCTCCTCTTAACTTCATTGTTTACCTTCATTACTTTAAACCATGGATGGAACCAACTCATTAAAACTTAGTGTTTAAAAGTAAAAGGTAAATCCTGGGTGTCTATGGCAAGGCCTAATAACTGCTGTTGCAAATGAATAAAACTGCTTATACATGATAAACGTTCACCTACGTAAGTCGACTTTTTAGTAATAACATAAAGAAAAATCTAGCATGCATTTTTATTACGGCAAGCTTTCTCCCAAAACAAATACATTCGCCTTTTTAAGGAAGAGGTGCTTTCCAGGGCATGCAAGGGAACAATCTTACAAGACTGACTACAGTCACCTAAATATTCCCTGACCTTCAGTAAAACATGACTTTAGTCAGAGGGGAGAAAAAGAGGAAAAGCTATCGATTTGTAGGTCATTTTTCCATCTTCAATTGCGCCGAGGGAACACTGGAGTAACACTAAGAGGACAAGTAAATCTGTAATTCATACCCTCACTGAGCAACTGGGAAATGCAGTTATGGATCTACGAGCAACCCACTGGGAGCCGTTATGAAAGTGCCTGTGGCCACATCGTGCGGCAGACCGGACGAGGCAAAGCTATCGCACACCCCTTGACGTTTCGTGCGCCGCAGTCTGTAACTACCTGGATACCTTGAGATGGGCCCCACTCCTGTACTTGCCACAGTTACCACCACTCATCCTTTACATTCGGCCATTAACTTAGCCGGCCCCTGAAGGTATCTGAATTTGTGACTCCTGAGCGCTGAACAGAAAAAGGAGAAACTCTATACAGTTTTGCCTGGGCCAATGTCATATACTTAGAGGGAAATGAACATAGTCTTATCAGCTGTCGCCCTAGAAACATATTATAGATGTTACTGATTTCTCTGCAAGATGAAGCTCTCTCTACCTAAGATAGTCCCATGTAGACCTAGCCTTTATTCTTTTAAAGCTAATTTAGACCTATGGACTTTAATAAACTCTGGAAATAGTTATATTCAATTGAAAAATTCATTAACTCTACGTTTTCCAGCACTAAGTATTGTGCTAGGGATACAGAATGATCCAGATGAAATACCTGCCCTCAGCATTCCCGGTCTGATAAAGTAGGCAGAGAAACAGTTATAAAATACTGAAATGCTTTACCAGGGAAATGTCTCTAAAGGAGGTAATGCCTGAGCTTAGATTGGATGAGTGAAGAATTAAAACACATGAGGAAATGTCAAGGAAATCCAGAGGTTAAATACCAGGACTCAGGATTCACCGTTCCTTCAGCAGGTATTTCTCTAATGCCTCCCATGTGCCAGGCACGGCCCCAGGCTTTGGAATAAAATAGTCAAGAAAACAGACAAGGTCTCTGCTTTTAGGGACCCTCCTACCAGGAAAACAGATCATTACCCCATTCTGTAAGAATGTGCTGCTTATATTAACCATTAAACATGCCAGGATTCACAATCTCACCTCATTTGCACGGGGAACTGAATATGAATGCCAAGACTCCTCGGACAGGCCTCAGCTACACTGGCTTAGAGACACCCTGTATCAGCCAGGGTTCTCCACAGACAGAACCAACAGAAGATAGATATGGAGACAGAGAAAGATTTATTTATAGCAACTGGAAACTCAGGTAAGAGCTGATGTTGCAGCCTTGAGTCGGAAATCTGTAGAGTGGGTGACTCAGGCAGGGTTTCCATGCTGTAGTCTTGAGGCAGAGTTGCTGTTTCTTCGGGCACCCTCGGTCTCTGCTCTTAAGGCCTTCAACTTATTGGATGCGGCCGCCCACATTATGCTTCATTGATTGCTGAATAGTACTCCATGGCATACACATACCATGTTTAATTAATCCACTCCATGTACTGATGGTTACTTGGGATGCTTCCACATCTTTGCAATTGTGAATTGTGCTGCTATAAACATTCGAGTGCAAGTGTCTTTTTTATAGAATGTCTTTTTTTCCGTTGGGTAAATACCGAGTAGTCGGTTGCTGGATCAAATGGTAGTTCTACTTTTAGTTCTTTGAGGTGTCTCCATACTACTTTCCATAGGGGTTGAACTAGTTTGCAGTCCCACCAGCAGTGTTTAAGTGTTCTTTTTCTCCACATCCACGCCAGCATCTGTTGTTTTGGGACTTTTTGATACAAGCTGTTCTCACTGGAGTTAGGTGATATCTCATTATGGTTTTGATTTGCATTTCCCTGATGATTAGAGACACTGAGCATTTTTCATATGTTTATTGGTCATTAGTCTGTCTTCTTTTGAAAAGCTGCTGTTCATGTCTTTTGCCCACTTTTTAATAGAGTTGTTTGATGTTTGCTTGCTGATCTGCTTGAGTTCTTTGTAGATTCTGGTTATTAGCCCTTGATCAGATGTAGGGCATGCAAGTATTTTCTCCCATTCTGTAGATTGTCTATTTGCTCTGTTGATTGTTTCCCTGGCTGTGCAGAAGCTTTTTAATTTAATCACATCCCATTTATTTTTGTTGTTGTGATTGCCTTTATTGCCTTTGGGATCTTCTTCATAAATTCTTTGCCTAGGGTGATATCTATAAGAGTTTTTCCAACCTCTTCTTCTAGAATTCTTATAAGTTTCATGCCTTAGGTGAACTGATACCCTTTGTAACAACCTGGATGGAATTGGAGACCGTCCTCCTAAGTGAAGTATCACAAGAATGGAAAAACAAACACCACAAGTACCCACTATTAGGAACTAAATGATCAACACTCATGTTTACATATGGTAGTAAAATTCAATGGAAATCAAGCAGGTGGGAGCAGGGAGGAGGGGATGGGTTAAGTCACACCTAATGTGTACAGGGCACACTATCTGGGTAATTGACACACTTACAACTTTGACCCAAACTGTATAAAAGTAATTCATGTAACCAAAATGCTTGTACCCTAATATTCTGAAATTTAAAAGAAAAAGTCTATTGATTGAAATATTGATCACAGCCATAACACAAAGCATCCAGACTGGCATTTGACCAAACAACTAGGCATCATAGCCTTGCCACACTGGCCCATAAAACTGACCATGTCATTCCTCTTTGTAAAACAACCAAGCCCCTAGGACCTGTGCCCACCTTTTGTGACTTTGCTGCCATATGACAGTGTTAACAGCGCCATTCTCAAACTCCTCTTGTCCATTGGTTTCTGAGACCTTGTGAAAACCTGGAGGTCCCCCGCTTCTGTCTCCTCCCAAGACTTTGAATTAATTCCTCTACCATTTCTGCTAAGGCACACAGGTGAGCAAGGCTTGAGAAGGATGTGGGGAACAGGCTCTGGCTGCAGACCTGTAAATGAGCCATCACCACACCAGGAACCGCGCACCCTTAGAGATGAACATGGCACCACGCGAGCCTCGAGAGGCGGCTGCCTGAGCATGGCCCAGAGCGGGCAGAGGTGGGAGGAAGACCTTGCATGAGGAGCCGGAGCTGGGCCTGGAAGCACATTTAGGGGTTCACTTAGGGGAGAACTGGGTGAAAGTGTTTCCTACAGAAGCAAGAATATCAGCTAGGGAGAGGAGAAGTGATGGTGTGTCATGGCACATTCTAGAAAACTCTAATAGTAAAGAGGAGGCTTCAGTACAGGGTAAATAAGGTCGGGGCAGAAGACAAGGCTGAAAGTGTACAGCCTGGAGTGCCTCGCTAAGAGGGAGCTGTCACGGTGTCCAGCAGGGTGAATGGGCTAGATGTTGGTGTGGACCAAGAACCACAAGCAGACAACTTACTGTTACTGGGGAAAGGAGAAGAGCTAGGAGATGCCAGGGGCAGAGGCACAGTTCACAGAATTAGGGAAGATATAGAAGGTGTAGGGTAGATCCTATAGGAGATTTCACTGGGAGGTGCCACAGAACTCCGGCAGCGAAAGAGTCAAATGTAAAATTCTGAGCTGCAGGAGCAGGTGGTGATGCTGCAGGTTCAGCAGGGGAGGGCCTGAACTGGGACCAGGCGGGGAAGCAGAGGACACGAGTCAGTTGTGGACACACTCACCTGAGGTGTGTGTTAGCACCCGCTGGCCTCAGGAAGCCATATGTGCCAAGAGAAGACAGGAACACAGGGAAGTAAAGAGAAAGCCAGACACTTCCCAGATGACTAACCAGAAACGAGGGCTAGGGAAGCAGCCAGAGAGGGAGGAGAGGCCGAGGAAAAAGAGAACATTTAAACAAAATCAAATGCTACAAGGAGGTGAGCTGGGCAACAACTGAAGAAAAAAACAAAAAGGCACTGGGTTCAGACCTTGAGAGGCAGTTAGCAAATTGCAGGGGCTTTAGAGTGAATGGGAGGTCAAATTAAAAACAAAAGGTCAAGCAAGCCACGTGGAACTCCTTGCTGAGACCTGGGGATACAGGGAACAGATACAGCAGCTGCTGAAAGGGAGGAGCAGCCAAGGGCTGGGTTGAACAGCTGCAGGAGCACCCAAATGGGCTGAAGTTAAGGACCCCCCAGGGGAGGAGGACGCAGCAGCCAGCCCCTCACTATGCTTATGGGGCAGGGACGAGGGATGCCTCTGGTCCCTTTGTCATCACGGGGAAAATGCTCAGAATATGCTTTCCTGCTGAGTCACCCTATAGTCATCTATGGCCTCCAACAAATGCCCCTGAAAGCAGACAGCGACAGCGTGAACCTTGGAGAGAATCGGCCTCACTCTCTCCTTGGCATGGGAAGCAGCCAGGGGCTGCGGGGGCTCGCAGACGGAGGGTGGCTCACGTAGTCTGCAGGGCCGTGCGCGCAGGTGCGGAAGCCAGAGCTCACCTACAGCATGAGGACTGAACGGATCCTCGGAGGACGCATGGTCAGGGTGCAGAGGGACACCTGCAAAGACCAGTGAGGCACAGAGGGCAAAGGAGTCTGCGGGGGTGGGTGGGAATGGGGCTGCTCCCCACCAGAGCTGGGACAGGCCTGGAAGTGTGGCAGTCTCCAGGTTGGAGCAAGGGGAAGCGAGGGAGAATGAGGGATCATCTCTTCCTCCCGCAAGGGCCCACTGTCAGCCCCTCCTTCTTTCCACATTGCCCGAAAATTCCTGCATCCTGCCACGCCCACGCCAGGACAGCTCACACTCTGCTGAGCACGGCCTTGCTCGGCCTGCTTTCACACTGGTCTGTGTATCCGCTGGACTCACACCAGTCTCCGCCGCCTCAGGCTGCCACCCCTTGGGGGCAGGGGCAACATCACCTTCAATCCTCAGCACCCGGCACACAGCACAGCACCCGGCACACAGTAGGTGCTCAGGAAGGATACAGTGCGTACGACAGTGTTCGATGGAGAATCGCTGGTATTTTCAAAGAGATGTCCCCCAATCTCTCAATCTCATGGTGTTTGAAACTTACGTCAACCCATCCTCAAAATCAGCTCTTTGAATCTTACGCCGGCCACACTCTCTCATAGCCGTCCTCTTTCATTCCCGGTACCACTACTCTCATCGAGGCCATCTTGTGGCAAGTCTCCCCCAGTAAATTGAATTCAGCCTTCATGCTGCCACCAGATTAATCTTCCCAAACCACTGTGTTCATTTTATTATTCCCGACTAAAAGTCTTCAGTGGCTGCTTCTCACCTACAGAATAAAATCCTTCTAATCAAGCTACTGAAGGCATCTTAGTTTGGACCTAGCCAGATTTAATTCCTGATAAATACTCCATAATATTATGGCCTTACACAAATTCTGCATTTTTCTGCCCCTGTTCCTATATTCATGTTAGTCCCTCTTCCCTAATCCTAGAAAAACCCTCCTCATCCTTCACGATCTATTTTGAATGGCACCTCTCCTCCAAGAAGCCATCTCTGATCTCCCCAGCAAAAATGTCTCTTCCCTTCTCACAACTCCACCCATGCTCAGCTTATAGCTCATTTACGGCACTTGGCATGTAAAGCCTTGAATTACAGTTACCTGGATGTCTTGTCCTCTCTAGACCAAGTTCCTAACAGCTAAGATTACGTCTTACCCATCCTAACATCCTCCACACACGCCAACTCAAAGGTTTGTCAAAGAGGAAAGTGCTCAAACGTATGCTCACTAGTTACTGGAAGTCATATATATTCTTTAGATTTACTTCAATGAGGACAGTCAATGCAAGGGCACTGAAATCCTTACAACTCCAACTCACCAGAAACTGTAAGTCCTGAATTAGATATACCTAAGTGAAATGAAGTTAGTTAATCTCATTAATTTTTGTATCTTAAACAAAGGCTCTTATACTTTATAAAGCCTACAACAAGGTACTAAAACATAGCTCATTAATAAATTCTAAAGAAAAAAGATGACAAAAGTGGAGTTATACACATTTGTTTTGGGCAAATTAAACTATAAATTAAACTACATAATGTAACTAAGATTATGTAATGAATAAACTGTTGACAGTCTTTAACTTCACTTATCCAATCACGAACAAACTGACTTTGTAGATGGCCTTAAATTATATAGGTTTCATTTTTCTAAAATAAATTCAGACACTCAACTGTATATGCAATTTCATACATTCAAGGTTCACTAGAGCATTTATTTAGTAATTATCACATGACAAATATTTCCCCTCTACTAAAGATGACAATTTGGTTAAAGTGCTGGAGAAACTAGAATGTTTCCAGATCAAATGAGACCTCCCAATAACTTTATTTTCAAAACACAACACCATTTCCACCTGAGCTATTTTCATCATTTTCAAAACGAAGTTTTCCTTCTAAGAGATACATGAAATTGTATTGATACAGATGCTGCTAAAGTTTTTGTTTTCAGGAAACTTGAGGACGTTTCTCAAAACAGCAATTTTACTTTTAAAATCATAAGAAAGGAAGACCACTTCAAGTTGCTGAACATCCTGAACTTTTTACTATCGGACCAAATTTTAATACTAAAGGTTAACTTTTATGAACAAATGGATAATAACACAATTGTAAACTACCAACATATTATATTCTATTCCAACTCAGTAGTTCCCAGGAATTCTGTTTGGAGTGGAGCAAACTGAATGAGCAGCAAACAGTAAGTTGCTCTTTATCTTCCTCTTCGGGTGTTCAGACTGGTGGAAAAGGAGAATGGTAATTAGTCAAGGCTGACCTGTCCATCTCTTGGTCCCTCAGAATCCAGTGAGCCAATAGGAATGTCACTTCTTTTTGTTGGCTATGTCACTAACTCAGAAATTCCGTGAAGTCGCATCTTACATGGCTGCTGTGAGCTCAAGTCAATGCCCCAAGTGGAAACTGCCTGGAGTCAAAATTATCCCCCCAAATCTCTTAAACACGTGCCACTTTGAAGCTATATATTCCATCTCTTGACAGTCTAACACAACAGGTGGTTTTCCTCAGGTGTTGGAGAAAAGACAGCTCTTTCTTGGTTAGGGCATCAGGTGAAGTGGCTGGCCTGGCTTTAGGAGCCACACTGTATGAAAACCACATGTTAATAGCCAGATTGGCATTCAGCCCAATTAGCTGCTCATAAACAAGAGGTAGGTAGGAGCTGATATCAACTGAGGCAACAGATGCTCCCATTCTACCCAAACCCCAGGGCCCATGCCACGGAGAAGAACAGCACACAGAATCTCTGTGTGATGTAAGTTATTTCTCCATGTTTTCTGTGTGCAGCACATGCAACTTAATTCAGGCATGGCAGACATTACTAGTTACCTACCGAAGACCTATTCTCCCCTGCTTCTGTATTAACAGAACCCCACTTTCAGGGGGTATGGTGACACATTCAGTCAAATTCTCATCTCCCTACATTCCCTTGCAACTGGGGTGAGCCATGTGACCCAGTTCTAGCCAATAAAATAGAGACAAAAATCTATCGGTTTGGGCTTCCAAAAGAACTGCTTCCAATTTAAAAAGAGGGAGGTGCTGGCACACGTGTTACCTTTTGCTTTTACTCAACCCCTTCCTCCTTCCTGGCATGGAAGAGATACCTAGAGGTAGAGCAGCCATTCTGTGACTACGCAGTCCCAAGTACCACAAAGGATGGCAGAGCAGAGAGCTCAGAGAACTCCAGTCCCTGCTGCCACACCACCAGCCTGGACTACCTCACTCTGGGCTGCTTCTTACAGGCAAAAAATAAACCCCTATCTGGTTTAGCTGCTGGAGTCCAACTCTTGTTACATGTGACCAAACGTAATATGTACATTAATTCACATTTGATCCCATTCTTCATTAGAACTGGGAATTATTCCAATATTTTTAGCCCATATTAATCTTTTCTTCATAAACTCTTTTAGTCTTATTTTGATTTGGAGATTTGTTATTCTTGTTTCCTCAAAAGAAAATAGTTTCTTTCTCCAATAATGTAAATAATTCAAGATATGTGTGCAAAGGTATTCACTACAAAGTATGGAAAAACAAGCACCACATGTACTCGCTATCTAATTGGTACTAACTGATCAACACTAACATGCTCACATGGTAGTAATATTCATCGGGTGCCAGTCAGGTGTGGGGGTGGGAATGGGTAAACCACAACTAACAGAGATGTTTTCTTTGAGGTATTTTAAATACAAATGATAGTTAATATCTTACAATGTTTGAAAAGACAGTTGCCTGAAATTTGAGGTTTAGTCAAAATAAATGAATTCTCCAGGTTTCAGAAGACTAGGGGATAGAATCTTCTCTAATGTTTAATGGCTTTATATCAGCCATTCTCAAAGTGTAGTCTGGGAACCCCCTAAGGAACCAAAGGCTCTGTGAGGTCAAAACTATTTTGGTAATAATGATAATGGCATTAAGACGTTATTTGCTTTTTTCATTCTTACTCTCTCACAAATGTACAGTGGAAGTTCCCAGAGGCTACAAGACTCACAACAGATTAAGCTCAGAAGCAGATACGAGAATCCAGCTATCTTCTGTAAGCCAGACATTGAAGAGATTCACAAAAACATAAAGCAATGCTTCTCTTCTCACATGTTTATTATGCAAAGCCTCGTTATCTTCCATAAAAATGTTATTTCTATCAATATGTAAACATATTTTTGAAATCTCAGTCTCAATTTTAATATGGAGAATATTCACAGATATAACCCACATAAGCAAAAGGTCTTTGGGGATCCCTCAATGAATGTTAAATATGCAGAGTTCCTAACTTCAAATTTGAGAACCATTCACAACCAACCATGGGCATTCAATGACGATGTTTTACAAGGGTATCATCACCTTTAATCATGTACAAAGAGAAAGAGACAGAGACAGAGAGAGAGATAGGTGTGAAAGGATTTTGAAAATGGTTCATACGGTCATTATTGTGTTAACTGGAATAAATGGTAGCATGGATAACTTGAATTTGAAGATTCTTTTTTTTGCTTTAAAATATGTGGCATGACCAGAATAATATCCTTCCTAAAACCATCTGACTTAGATTTCTGTAAAAGCAGCTTATTCTTAACTGGAAGATAAAGATCGAGCCATTACAAATTTATACAGGGATTCCTTCTGACTATTCAAGTGGGGCGAGAACACCAGAATCTTCCCCAAGGGCAGAAATAGAGAAGTAACAGCCTCCACGCTCCATTCCCCCAGAAGAGAGGGCAATATTCCAGAGGGATAGAAAAAGCAGCCTCAGGACGTACACTAATTACAATGAAAGGAACTGTAGCAGGGTAAACCCATTTGTTGTTTAAAAAAATGTGTGCATGTACGTGTTGAAAATATATACAAATATAAATAAAACATATAGTCTGTCAAAAACACAATTTGGTGTATAACTAAAAATCAACTGTTTACTCAGAAACCTAAACATTCTGCTCAAAATCTAATCATTTTAATTTTTTAAAATACTGCTGAAAAATAAAACAGTTGAGATCAAAAACAGAAATTTGGGTGGTCCTGGTAGGCTTTTCAAAATTTACCATCCTCCACTGGTATCACTGGCCACACTCTATCCTCGGGGAAGGGCCTCAGAAGCGGCCGAGTTTGAAAAGATGCAGCTACTCAGCTACTTACTTGAGTTGTACCGATACCGACAGCCCCCACTCTAGCTAAAGCACTACACCTCATGCTTCAACTAAAACACTTCTAGAAAGAACACTTTCAAAAGTACCTCAGCACTTGCAGATCACAGAACGATTTCAGATCAGCAGACTGTTTCCCCCAAAACTCCTAAAATTGAACAAAAGATTTGTTTAAGTACTTAGCAGTTATTTTTCTCTGGAAAAGATCTTCTCAAATCACAGAGAACATTCCAAACAAAGAGAACTTACCAGGGCGTCCTTTTCAAGGTGTTCCAGGGCCTGAATATCCTTCTCAAGATTGCTCAACTCTTGAAGAACAAAATTCTGAAACTTCTCTAGTTTACTGAGTCTGACAAATGTAAAAACCAACAAACTTTATTAGGACTACTTGGATGTGACAAAAGATACTCTTAATTAATCCTCTAATTATAAGAATAATTCAGTTTCTTCTCCAGACATTAACTGTCTTGAAAACGTGGGCGTTTCCTGCCTCTTCCTTCCCTTCCCTGTTCACTCATCCCCACCCTCAGAAATCCAACCACACAGACTCTCACAGTCTTTCAACAGCAGCACGAAGACAGCTGGCATTTCAACGTTAACTCTTAGCAGGGCGCAGGACAGACGACTCCATGGAAGAGGAGCCGAGGCCCACCATCCCGTCCTACCTTCCACTTGCTCCCTTCCTCTTGCCTTAAGCTGGCCCTGAAAGCTGTGGTCAGGTAAGGGCTAATCCATTCTTTTCCCACCTCTACGTTTTAGCTCTAAAATTCTTATCAGTTGCTATTCTATGTCCAAGCTCCACGTACATTGCTTATCTGCTTATTGTTTGTGTTCCCCACTAGGCTACACGTTCCCTGAAGACGGGAGTCCTGGTGCTTGTCCTCACTGCGCTCTCGCCTGGAGCACAGGGCCTGGCCCCCGGCGTTGCTCGGCGTGCGTTTGCTGAACGAATGCAAGACTGAGTGTAGCCCACCGAAAGATAATGAGAATTCCACAAATCCAAAGCCCTTCTAGGGCTTGTTTCGACAATCAAATGACATTACATGTATATAAGAATTTGAAAAGTGTTACAAATTTCTACTAAAACAATAATGGTAGTATTCTACCCCAAGAAACTTTCTCCTTCGGTTGAATAAACTGACTTGCCATTCCTTTCTTCCCTTCTTTATTTACAGACTGTTGTCTCCAACAAGGAGCAATTTCTATACTCACCTTCCCTGTACCATTCAAATTTTGGTTTCTAGAACCTGACTCAAGAAGCACTTCCATTGTAATGGCTCTGGATTAACTCTGATCGCCATAGGAACCGTCCCTCTACTGCCTTCACAGCACCTTTGCACTTTTTGCCACCTGGTCATAAGGGGGCGTTGTGTGTAGTGTTTCCTTATTGGGGTAAAATATGCATAACAGAAAACTTACCCTTTTGTTCAATGGCATTAAATATATTCACAGTGTTTTCCAACCATCATCAATATCCATTTCCAGAACTTTTCCATCATCCCAAAGAGAAACTGTTCCCATTAAACAATAACTCCCCTGTCCCCCAACTTCTGGCAGCCTCTATTGTACTTTCTGCCTCTACGAATTTGATACTGTAGGTACCTCACACAAGTGCAATCATATAATATTTGTCCCTTTGTGTCTGGATTCTTTCCTGAGGCATAATGTTTTCGGGGTTCATCCATGTATTAGAAATCTTTTTAATAACAGTCCATTGCATGGATATATTAACACCATCATTTATCCAGCATTTTTTACATATATATCCATGCTTGCCCTGTCTTTACAATTGGATTAAAAATTCTTTAAGAATGGTGTTTTAGGATCATACAGCGGTAGATCATAAAGAGACTTAAGGAGGGCATTTAAGTCACCCCGTCTTCAAACGGATGAAGAAACACAAACCTAGAAGGGCTAAGTGATATACACGAGAGAAATGCTATTGGTGGGTGGGCACACATCCATGACCTTGTTTTGAAATCTAATACTTACCTGCACAGGTATATCTGGTTTAAAAGTTTCATTATGCAATCTGGTGCTTTCTTTGCATCTTTGGAATATAGTGGACTCTTTCTGTACCTAACCTAAACCATAACAACAATAACAAAATGATCACATTTGGGTTAAATATAAATACGTAAGTTGAGGGCATGGTGTGTGTTAAAAAGACGCTGCCAGCACATGGTAATATTCATAGCTAGCATCAGTGTTCAGGAACTGTGATAAGGCATCGTCCTACACACCTTTCAGGCATTATCAATACAGAACAAGCTAAAATGGGAAAATTTATATTCATGCTACCAATACACATATTGAATACTGTGAACAAACAGCCATAATAAATTGGCTTACATTGGTATCACAGAAAGAAAGACGGGACTTTGAAGATCTCCCAAGTTAGTTAAATGAATTTGGTTAGGGTAAGATACTTTTCTTGAAAATGCTAATAAGTCGTTAGGGTTTTATAAATAACAGGACAGAAAAAGGAAGGGACTAAAATGGCTCTAATGTTCAGCCTGTAGACAAGATTTTAGGACAACTTATACATGCGCGTGTCTCAAGATCTGCCACAACTCAGCTGGCCACCCACCCACGGTCTACCCCCATCTTTGTCCCCAACTCCTCTCCTGTCCCTCGCTTGGTTCCCTCTTTTCTCCTCATTGTCTGTTAGCGTGACCAAATCATTGTTTTCAGGTAGTTCAGCTGTCTGAAAACACTACCAATGAAACCAAACCACGCATCTGATTTCCACATGGGTCCCTTTGGTCCTATTGGAGCAAATGGACATGGAACAGATAGAAATACAAACTACAATTCACAAAGACACTAAAATCAGTGGTCATAGCTATGACAAATACTCCTCCCCAAAGATGCAGGAGCAGCTTCAGATAACAACACTATTGACGAATGATATGAACTTGCGATTTTAAGCTTACAATGAACTAGTTTTTTCTTTTTTCAGCTTTCTGGAGGCAAAATTGACAAATAAAAATTGTATATGTTCAAGGTATACAGGTGATGTCCTGATATATACACACTCTGCGAAGTGATTACCACAATCAAGCTAATTAACATATCCATCACCTCACGCAACCTTTGTATGTGTAAGAATAATGAAGATCTCAAGTACACAGCACATTATCATCAACCACAGTCACCACGCTGTACATTCTGTTTACTCATCAATTTACTCATCTCGTAACCGAAAGTTTCTACCCTTTGACCAATAGCTCCCATTTCTTCTGCAACAACCCTTCTACTCTCTGTTTCTCTGAGATCAACTTTTTTAAATTCCACATATAAGTGAGATTGTGCAGTATTTGTCTGGCTTATATCACTTAGCATCATGTCCTTCAGATTCATAACGAGCTAGCTTTTCATTTTTAGTACTATTAGGACTATTACCTCGTATTTTCTTCTCAGTTCTCTAGTGAAGTTTTCAAAGGTGGTGAGAATGGCAGACTCATCCAAGCTCTCC
>CAUYRT010061068.1:0-33753 GCA_963574885.1 Lepilemur ruficaudatus
TCTGGACTACTTTGACAGAGTAGGTTTTTGAATGTAACAAGATGAGTCAACTTGAGTGGTAATATATTTTGGGAAATCAGCTCACTACAAATTGTGACTGTAAACATTGTACTGTAAATGCTTTGTAGTTTTCCCCCAATAAAAAAAAAAATCAAAAAAAAAGCATACTTATTTTATAGTTTCTGTGTATATTACCCTTATTATCTGAAGCCCTCCTGCTCTTTGTTTGCATTGCTGCTTGCTCAGTGCAGCTTGTGACCTCATGTGCTTTATAATCTCAGACTGTGAGTACATTTTCCATAGAGTTGTATGTATGGGGACTTAGACCACCTGCATTAAGAAGATATGACTCCAAATAAGGCACGCATTGGCTTGTGTGAGCACCTCAGTGGGGTTTCCAGCCTTTTGTGTTAATTTTTCCATTTGGAGGATTTAGGATCATAAAATAATGTAAATTCAAACTTTAAACCCATCTTCATGGAAGGCTTGTGAAGTCCAAATTCTCAAGGAGGTTATGGATTTGTTTGTTTGTTTGTTTGTTGTTGTTGTTGTTGTTGTTTTGTACCACTAAGCCCAAACTGTGATAGGTAAACTTGCACATTTCCTCCATCAATGACTAAGTTCTTTTTATTCGAGGCTTCCTTTAAGGGTTATACCTTCCCAAGCCTGGGCCTAATGCAGGGTTCTCGATTCCAGTCTTCCTTCTTGATTGGGCACATAATTTCCCTTTTTATGATCGTTATATATATGCTTCTTGGTCATTGAGCTTGGCAACATCCCCACAGTAGCTGTGGTTTGGTGCCCACTGACCACTGTTGTTTGTAGTTTTCCCCTTGCTTTTGGCCCTTGGAAATTCCCCTTACTTTCTTACAAGCTCACCTCTGCATTTAGAAGTATATTTGTTACAATTTTTCCCCAGTATTTCTAGGTGTCATTGTAGCAGGAATGTCTCAGATCACCTAACGGGCCAACTTGTTGTATACAGTAGCCCTACTATTCCTCCATCCTCCCTACCTTCCCCCACCCACATCGACACACACACACACACCACTGGCCCCTAATGTCTCATTTTTATTCTATATTCTCTGATGGCAAATTATCCCAGAAATAATTCCCATTTATTCTATGACCAATGACACATCTTGTGCAATTTTCAGACGGTTTCCTTTTCTGTACCTACTCCTGTTTTACAGCTCACTGGTATTGTCCCTGGAGGAATGGCAGGGAAGAGAATTAGATAAGCATTGACAAGTTCCATTTCAACAGGGCTAATAAAAAGATTTCATGGTAACAAAACTCTAATAGGAGCTTTGTGAACTATCTGAGGATCAAGTCATCTGTTTTCCCTATTTTTAACTATGGATTATTTAGAAATCACTAAGTCTCTTTTGTATAGATAAGTCTCTTCTTATGTGTGTACATGTGTCCCTCTCTAAGTGCATTTTGTTCACTGCACCTGTCCAAGGGAAAAAAGAGTCTCATTACTGGACCCATGAGAATAGCAGAAGATTATCTTTGCTTTTTTGTGTATTGAAAGGAGAGAGAATAACTTTTATCTCTGGATTCCACAGACATGCCTGGCCTTTAGGAGACTTGTAGAAACAAGAGAATTCCTTTGTACTGTGTTTCTAAAGTGACTGAGGGGAAAAAAATGGCAGGCAGGTCACAAGGCATGTGTTTGCACTCAAAACAGATCATTAAAAGATGAATATTCCCCTCAAGAATGGTGAGCTGGGATCCTAATGGGTCCTGCTCTGCACAGATGTAATAAGAGGGTTACAGAAATTTTGTGCAAACAAAACTCAACACGTCTCGGTCCTAAGAGCTGGAACAGTCTGGCTCTGTAGTTCAGTTCATGCGAGGAGTCTATGTCCTCTCCGTAATGACAGGTCCAGGCTTTGGTGGACTCTGATGTGTTTCCCTTCTGCCCCACGCTACTTCCCACGTCTTCTGAATTTATGTCTTCTTCAACTTTATCCCTGTTAGTCTTTAAATACCTCTTAGAGTTTTATGTTTTTGTTTTGTTTTGTTTTCTAATATTCTGTTATTCAGGAAAAAAAAAACAATGAAACCAATGGTTCTCAAACGTCAGCATGCATACCTGAGGTTTTCATTCATGCAAACTGAGAATATACTCTGTTTTATTTTGTTTTTAACCATAAGCAACCCAGGGGATTTTAATGCAGATGGTTCTGTGGAATAGTCTTTGAGAAACATTGCATTTGCACAAGGAGAAAATAAACAAAAGTATTTTTTCACTGAAAAACGTCAGTATAGTAACCAGAGCAATCTTGCCTTAAAATAATCATGAAATGCCACAAAGAATATCACAAGTGGTGATTAAAATAGAAACACACGAATTTCTTAATCTTAAACAGCCAGTTGCACTTTGATGAGGGAAAAAATTGCAGTTTTCTCCTTAGTATTAGTTTGCAGTCAGTGCCCAGAAGGGTATTTCTAATATAATTATTGATATCTAATGTAATTACTCACTTAGTAATATAGTATAGAGATCCCCTTGGCTTGGCAAGGAATAAGGGATGATATAGTTTGTTTCTCTTCTGGAAATTCCAGGCAGCTTGATTATGAATAACCTCTATTTGCTTTTCAAAAAAATTATTATGACATTTGCTATATGTCTTAAATGAGTTGAAGTTGTAGATACTCAAAACAACGATCGTTAGTTAATCATATAATGTGTTGCAGGAAGTATATTACATACTTTATCTTATTTCATCATCACCATAAGACAAGTAGCACTATTCTTGTTTTGTAGATAATTGTTTTTTGTAGACAACAAACACTTGTAAAGCCCTCAACATCCCAGTTCTTCTCTAAATGCTTTATATGTATGAAGTCATTCATCCCTCAAAACAACCCCATGGCAGGGTTGGGGGTATCCCTTCACTATCTCCACCTTTACAGATAAGAAACCAAGGCCCAGAGAGGTTAAGCAACCTGCCCAATGTTGCAGAGACAATCCATGGTGGGACAATCATTCAAACAAAGGCTGTCCAGCCTAGATTTTCTCTCTAACAGTTAGAGCAGTGGTTCTAAAACTAAAGAGTGCATCAGGACCACCTGGAGAACATGTGGAAACACAAAGTTCCAGGCTCCACTCCTGGAGTTCCTAATGCAAAAGGCTTGGGTGGCAGCTGAGGTTCTGCACTTCCAACCAGCTCCCTGGCAATCCCGACACTGCCCCTCCAGCAACCACACATTGAGAATCATTGCACTATTCTATAGTGCTTATCAGACATTTTTTTATTTTTTATTTTAGAGTGAAGAAGTCACTAGCTGAAATGACTTCTGTCACTACCTAAAATTAGACCAAATTTATAGGTTATGTTCACAGTTTCCCACAAGATGACCCTTACTTCAGACAGCAGTTGCAAGCTTAGGAGTTCCCAGGGCCCTAAGCTTCACCTTCACTTCTGACCAACTAGATACAAATACAGAGGTTTCTCTATGCCCTCCTGTTCATTAACTCACTAGAATGACACACGGAACATAGGCAAGTCCCATACTTATGATTGAATTTTCGTTATAGGTACAAAGATGCAAATCAGGAAGTCCAAAAAAGAGACACATAGGGTGAGGTCTAGGAGGGTCCCAAACGTGAAACTTCTGGTGTCATTCCCTGAGCAGTCAGTGTGAATCACCCTGCCAGCCCACTGATGTGTAACAATACACACAGAGTATATAGTCACAAGGGAAGCTCACCCAAGCTTCAGAGTCCAGAGTTTTTATTGGGGTTTCATTATATAGTGTCAGCTGACAAATGGCAAGGTTCATAAATTTGGAAAGTTTCATTTCTCATAAAGGGTTGCCTCCTGTAGGGTGGCCATTCTGACAGCTGGGAAGCCATAGTCTTGGGCAAAAGCCAAGAGCATGCACTTCAAGGGAAAGGCAACAGGAACATGAATTTATGCTGAGCAGGGTGGCCAAATATACATATTTAACAAGCTGTAGAAGAAGTCATGAGTAGTTATGAAAGGAAAAACATGCACAAGCACAATCAATCTTCATGCTCGTTCATGGGATCCATTTTCCAAAAATAGTGGCCGTAGCATCATCTGAGGGGGCAGTTTTCAGCCCTCTGACATCAAAAGGTGAAGCAGAGGACACGAAACCCCTCACTGTACATCCTCCATAGACTGGCCAGAGCCACTCCACGGTCAGTGACCTCTTATCAGGAAGGAATGATGGTCAGTTGTAGTGCCACAACCACAAAAAGGGAGGAGCAGCATTAGGTGGTTAGTTGAAATCAGCAAAGAGCAAGTCTTCCCAAAATGCTGGTTCTGTTTAACACTTAGCAAAGAAAACCTAATGGCAGTTAACAAGGGTGGGGGTATAATGAGGTGTGTCTGACCTCCCACCCTCTCATGTCTGGGCTTTCAGGTTTTACGGTTTCTCTGGGATTCCTTTGGCCAAGAGGGATCAGTTCAATCAATTGGGGGGGTTAGAATTTTATTATTTTTATCTCTCAATAGGCATGCTTGATTGAATTATTAGCCACATGAATGAAGTCTGTCAATCTCCAGCCTCCTTCCTCCCTGAGGTTGGACCAATATCACATGGCCCCAGACCCTAACCCTCTAATTATTAATACATGGTTGATCTTTCCAGCATGGCCAGACCCCATGCTGGGTCTCCTGCTCATCTCCATAGCATCAACAAGCAGGCCGTGCATAAATAATAGATGTTCCTCTCACTCACAAAATTTCAAAAGTTTAGAGGCTTCCACCCAGGAATGGGAGACAAAGATCAGGCAAATTCTCTATCACACAGAAGTAGACAAAGTCAGTCTTTTAGCAAGAAGCTAATAAGTGTCCAATTAACTTGCCCAAAGTTAAAACATAGTAAGTGGCAGGGTCATGACTTGAACTTATGTCTTCCAGATGCAAAGGCTCAGGCTCATAACTGTCATATTTTCTGTCTCCTATTATCTTTTCACTGTAGTGAAAATTCATTGTAAGGTATTAGCCAAGTAGGTGATGTTGGAGGTCTGAGTGGGGAAGGGAAAGTGCATATCTTTGGAATTATAAATTGCCCCTGCCAAGATTTACACTGAATTTTTTAAAAAATATATATATATAATTTTCCTGTATCCTTCAAATGATAAATCTTTCTCACTGTGTTTTATTTTTTCATCTGAGCAGCTCTGACAACACTACAACTAGTTAGCATATTACCTGCCATTTTAATTGCCATAATTATCACCAGCAGATATCCTTCCTGCTCAACTTCACAGCATTGCTATATATAAGTCAACTGAAGCCCATCTGTGATCTGCGCTCAGTTGGGCCTCCAAATGTTGGTGCAATAGATTCACGAGCTAATTATGAGTGGCCTATATCTCAAACTGGCAGCGCACTTTCTCCGGCGCAATTACTTTCCCATTTGGTTCCATGATAAGACATAAATAAAATATAAGGAAGTAATAAAGGCTAACATTTATTGAGTACTTACTAGGTTCCAGGCACTGTACTTTATATATCTTACCCCATTCGAAGATCATAACCACCATATCAGAAAAATAATATTATTGTCATCATTTTCCAAGGACAGAAACAGAAGCACAGAAAAGTTAAGAAAATTGTCATCTGTACATCTTGTAGACAGAAGAACCAGTACTTAAACTCACATGGCATTGCTCTGGAACACACACCCTTAACCACCATGACTAAAGACTCAAGTCTAACTAATACCAACACTTACTGCTGCCATTACTGCCTGCAAACTAATTATCTTCGTATTCGTGCTGCTTGTTTCACTAAATATGTCCTCTGTGATGGAGAAGACTCTATAATGGAAAAAAACAATGGAAGATGAATGTAAAAAGGGAATTTCTCTATTGAAATTTCTAACAGCTAATATCAGTACAGTCTGTCGGTTATTACACATTTTTCAAAAGTGAGGATTTAAGATCAATTTCCGGGAATCATTTCTAGACAATGAGGTCCATGGAGACAATAACTGAGCTACATCCGTCTTGCCTACTGCTATTTCCAAAGGGCCAGACTCAGTGCCTGTGAAGGCAGACTTTGTTTTAATTAAAACCAGCATCGCACACTAAGATATTCTGCATGGAAACATTTCCAACAGTGGCACCTTTATGTAACCTTTGTCTGGTAATTTCATTCCCCATGAACTGTGCATTCCGAGGATACAGTACAGCTGTCACTGAGGACATTAAATTTGGGGCATTCACACCAGCTGCAGTGACAGACTGCAACCAAAAGCTGCAGGCACCATCCCTGCCAGGAGCCAGACGTCTGCATATTATCTCTGTGGCCTAAGGATGGTCAGATGGTCATTTAAATGACCAGCTTTTAATGCCTCTCACTCACTACTTTGGGATTTGCTGTGGGAAAGTATTGGAACATATTAGTGTGTTGATAGGGATTATTCTAAAATCTGTCAAGTGACTCTACTGTGTGACATTTGATAAGGAGAATGAATATAAAATGTGAAGCCCTGAAACTCTTGGGAGAAAAAAAAACTAATGTGTTTACATCTCATAAAGAAGGTGTACATAGCCACAGAGGAGAGTTTTATTAGCAGCCGTGCCTGCCAGGTAATATTTTCAAAACAATCCTTTTGAGTTTGTGTTTATATTATAAACTCATAATGTCTCTTCTAACAATGGTTTTTTATTAACTGTTTTAGTCCTCTTCATTAGGAATTCATTTCTGGCCTGTCAGCGCACACCAGTCCTAAGTTTGGTTTATCAGAATGGAAAGATGTCAAAAAAAATGAAATACTGGTTCAATGATAAATAAAGCTCACACTGGAAAGCATTTGCTAATGTAGAAAATCAGTAAATACAGCATGTGTTTCCTTTAAATACAGCAATCTGACAGCCGAGCACTCTGTTCACTTGGTATTAACAGCCTCTAAGTGTTTAAGACAACACAGAGAGTTCCATTACACAGCAACTTGGCGATAAAGCGGAATCTGATCCGTTCACGCAGGCTGCCTTTCAGCAGGAAACGTGCACGGGCTTCACCGCTCAGACCGGGGATCCACGGCATGGTCAGTGTGCCTGGCAGCGGAACCGTGCCCTCGTGTACCCCTTGGCACTGTTAACGCAGTCACACTCCATTAGACATGCCGCTCTCTGTATAACAGACCAGTGCCTACAACTAAAGTCAAACGCGGCATTCAAATATAGCTGTGTGTTGACTGGAGAACACTCACTTTCTATTTTACGAATACTAGGCACTGATTTTAGCCAGCGTCATTTACAATATGCCATTCATTTTACTAGAAACACTGGGCCAATTGACCTTCTGATGCACAGTTCCTACTTTAATATTTAGAGGGGAACTTATGAAGAAAGTAGGTCATAAGTTGGCTAATGAGTCATTACAAGGAGTTTCCCCTCTTAATGTAAATTGTACCATTTTCCAGATACAGATGGCCAAGTGTCCTCTCTGATACATTTGATAACAGCCAGGCCAGTTCTGGGATAGATAGCATTTATCCTGAAGACCGTAAATCTTCTCAAAAATATACGTAAAAAGACATGACTTGTCAGTATGCATGACTTTAAATACATTTTTTAGGCTTGCAGCCTCTTGAAACAATGAACCTTCGGTTTCCACGTAATACATAAATAATTATGTTTTCACAAGAGTTCCTGGCATCTAGACTCCAATATGAAACGTCAATACTTTACACGGAAAAGTGGAGAGCGCAGGAGGGGCGTTTTGCTTGCTTTCTGGAGAACACACCGAAGCCTTAGTTCAGGGAGAAAATTCTGTGGGCTCACAGCTGCACTTGTGTGCAAAGGACCTGACAAAGAAGCAATTGTCCTGCAGAAACCCTGTTTGATGTGTTAGCCCAGCTGAGGGCAGCCGCAGGCAGGAGGCCCGTCTCAAGGGCTCTGTGGGCAGCAGGTTGGGGGCAGTGGCCATCATTGTCTACTGGGCCCTGTGATGAGGCTGCACCTGGCCCCAGGCAGAAAATCCTGCTTTGAGCAGCTCACCTGGCCTGAGTAAACTGAGTCCTCAAGCTTCTCATGCAAACTGGAATGCAAAACAGTTCAGTTGGGCCATGACTTCATTTTGATCATATCCCCTGCTCCCCAAAACCGCTTCTGGATATTCGGTTGCATGGTACAGCCTCCAGATCTTAGGAAACACTCTCTTGCTCTGTATAGTTCCAGTCAAAAAAAGGAGGAATCAGTAACTTTCACACAGCCAGTGACTCCTAATTCTGTGCCACGAGCAGAACCCTTGTATCTCTACCCTGAATTCCTCTCACTGTGATTCTTTTTCTAAGGATGTCATGCTGCTTACTTCTCAAGAGAAGTATCTTCTACAGAAGAACCTAACCTTATGGGAGAAACTTTAAAAGTGAATAATTTGGTTAATTTTGCTACCGGCAAAATCATATCTAGGGTTGCCCTAATGTCTGTGGCTTTAGATATAAATCCAAGAGAAACAAAAAGCATGTCCCCTAGATGTCTTTTCTGGATAACAGAGAAATATATCCCTCTATTCTGATTACAGGAACAGGATTAAAACAATTTGACCTTGGATATATTTAAGAATAAAACAAATAAAACAATAAAACAAAACAAAGCAATCGTTACATTTTTAAATAATTTTAAAACTTCAGTTAGTTTTTTACACAGCTAAGAGTGCACACGTCTGTATTTAGCAGAAGGCTCACATTTTTGGACACATAAAGTAGGCCCAGAACCTCCCCTGGGAGTGGAGAACTAGACAGCTTTGCATAAGAAGGTAGCAGGAGCAAGAGCATTGCAAGGTGCTGTTTGATGGAGAGATAGGGGAAGGGAGGAAGGCAATCAAGGAACACGGAGCAACCCAGGGACAGAGGAGGAAAGGGAGCCAGGGAGAAATGCAGGGTAAGGATGAGTGAAGAACCTTCTGGAATAATAGTGCCAGCTTTCCATTGCAAGTTCTTCTCTCTCTGCATTTTCCAAACGTTTGCAGAGTCCACTACTGCAAAAGCCATGTGGTAGAGGGGTTGTGGGACAGTGGAGCAGGAGTGAATGTCCAGTCAAAAGGGCAGCTGCACAGAGTGCCCAGCGTGTGCCGTGGCCGCCAGCCATGTGCTGTGCAGCCCTCCTTGCCTGCCGCTCCTGCCCCCTCTTCCTCCCCAGCTGCCCCGCACAGGGAGGGTGTCCCCACTCAGGGTCTTTGCTGCATCCTGGGCCCTTCCATCACCCATGTCTTATCTCCTATGTCATCTCTTCCCAGCAGCCCCCCCGAACTATGCAATGCCAAAGAGCCCACCCCAGGTCATGCCACAATGCCACTCTGTCTCATGTCATTGGTACCACTTGCCACTACCTAGAATTTCTTTGTGTATATTTTCTTTCCTAGATTGCTTACCTCTGCATCAACATGTTCCATACATAGTTGCCAAATGAATAAATGCAAAAAGAAGCAGGACACCAAAGAGCCAAAGATAGAATAAGAGCACGTTGAGGTTGCAAAGGCAGGCAACAACAGCAAGCAGTAATTCAGCATAACTCCACCTGCGTGAATCTCTGAATGTTACATACAGGACACAAACAAGCGCTGTGAAATCTGTTTGAATATTAAAGGAAAGGCTGACCTCAGGATAGAAGGCTTAGGGAAACACGGAATGCATGTCTTTTTTTGTCCTAGACCTGGAGCTTTTTTGTCCGTCCAAGTCTTGCACAATCTTATCCAGTTCTTATCCATGAGATGGCTGTTTGTTTTTATGTTCTATGTGTGTAGGGTTTTCCATAGTCACATTCATTTGATAACACTTACATGGCACTTATTATACAACAGGCACATTCAGAGCACTTAGTAAGCACTATCTTGTGTACTCCCAACACTTCCAGGGGTTATTATCAACTGTGCTTTACAGATAAGAAAACAGATTTAAGTAATCTTGGCCCAGATTTAAGTAATATCTTGGCCCAGAATACAAGCTAGTAAATGACAGATCCAGGTCCACACCAGGAAGCCTGGTGTCAGAGTATGTGCTCTTGAGCACACATTAGGCCGCCTCTGTTATGGAATCATTCAAACAGCGTCCAATCTCGAGATACACAATGCTGCTAAAATGCATCCTTCCTTCCAAAGGCATTTTCTGTCTCTTCACAGGAAAATGCTGCAGATGGACAAAACCCACACTCTCGACTGTTCCATACCGAAAGGAGAGATCGTTTCAAACAAGTAGATGATCCTAATGATAAATGGTGGATTTAGTATTTGTCAGTCCAAAGCTACATATGGCTTCTTGTTTTAATATGTGATGGAAAATTATTGAATAAGTGTGATATCGGTGAATCTGAGAAGTGACTCTTTAAGCTTTTACCGATACAATGTCTAGAGAAACTAACTTCAAGGAAATCCCCCGAGGATGTCCCTAAAAGTAACATTTTTAAAGTCTGTAAAGCGAACACATTTATTAAGTCAGTGGCAGAGCCTTATTTAATGCTACCTCACTCTTTGAAAAGACTATCAAGGCTCTTATCAAGCAGTATTTTATCCTGTCATTAAGTTGTTATAATTACTCAGTATTTGGCCAGATGGCAAATAATTTCTAAAGTCAGACCAGGTGTTCAAGAAGCCGAGATAATCACAAAGCTGATGACTGTGGTGAAACTAATTTAAAACGCTGTAACAGTGGCACAGTGGCGCTTCACATGAGGGGAAAAAAGGAAAGAAAGAAAGGGTAAGAAAAAAATTGATATTTTTTGAATATTAGGCAAGAGAAACACAGGTGCGAGAAAGCAGTGTTTAATTCTACACTTCCTAATGCCAACTTGTATGTCAATCAACAAATGCTTTCACAGGTGCGACTTCTATTTGAGGCTTTAAGGCCCACCCACACTAGACACTCAGAAGGGCTCAAAATGAGCACCCATGGCAGACCGTGTCAACTCAAATAAATATCAAACTTGGACACAATCTGACTTTTTTTAACATTCCTGTTTCATGCATAGAAGCATGGATTTCATGGTCACAGCTGGAAATCACAGAGTTCTTAATTCATTTTCAAATGAAAAGTTCCCATTAGGCAATCTTCCCAGCTTCCTGCGCTCATCCCGCACAGATGATCAAAACAACACTTTGCGTCCAACCAGAAGAGAGCTGGGATTTTTAATACTTTTCCATAATGGTGGAGTCTTAGTAAGTATCTCATGAGACTCTGTTAGGTGAAACTATTAGCAAACTATGAAGCCCTTCACATTTTTGATAAGGGATCATTTAAAGGAGGCAATGGCTAGACTGGAGTCAGACAGCCTTGGGGCTGACGCCTGCCTCTACCACTGACTGAGGAGGCTGTGTGATGGGCCAGCTATGTGACCTGTGCCCAGGGGCCATCCTCAGCCAGGCTTGGTCTAAGTCTCTGATGTTGCCATGTTGGAATTCTCGTAATTTTTGAACAAAGGATCTCAGTTTTCATTTTGCATGGAGCCTTGCCAATTATGTAGCAGGTTCTGACGGGTGGATTACTTGATCTCTCTGAACCACAGTTTCATTGTCTGTAAAATGCAGAATAACAATACTACTCATCTCACAGAAATTATATGAAGAAAATATAAGGTAAGCAAAAGCCTAGCATATATATATAGTGAGCATTCAGTAAAAGCTGCTATTTTTGATGATTTGTCTTTGTTATTTGTTGGTGCTGCCTGACACATTTGGATACTTGTTCCCTTCAAATCTCATGTTGAAATTTGGTCCCCAGTGTTGGAGGTGGGGCCTAGTGCGGGGTGATTTGGTCAGGGGGATGGATCCCTCATGGATGGCCGGTGCTATCTTCATTGTCATGAGTGATTCTCCCTGCCCTATTAGTTTTTACAAGAACTGTTTGTTAAAAAAAGCCTGGCACCTCCCTCTCTTCTCTCTCTCTTCTGTCCTCTCCAGCCATGTGATGCCTGGTCCCCTTCACCTGAGTGGAAGCTTCCTGAGCCCCTCCCCAGGAGCAGCTGGCACCATGCTTCTTGTACAGCCTGCAAAACTGTGAGCCAGACAAACCTCTTTTCCTTATTAATCACCCAGCCTTAGGTATTTCTTTACCGCAAAGCAAATGGACTAGACGGTGTCACTTATAATAAGACGGTTGTTCTTATTATGCATTCATAATGCAGATTACTTACCTCTCTGCAGCATTTGACAGAGTTGGTCCTGCTCTCCTTCTTGTAGACTCTGTCCACTTGCCTTTCAGAACACACCATCCTCCTGTCTTTCTTCCTACGGCCCTGACCTCTCTCTCCATCTTATTTTCCACCTCTCCAACCTCAGTGCTGCAAAACTCATCCTTGCACTTTTTGCTATTTTCTGTCTAAACCCATCCTAGGTTGTTTCATCCAGATTCACATGTTAAATGCCACATATGTCAATGTTATGAGCAGAATTATGTCCTCCCGAATTCATATGTTGAAGACCTAACTCACAGTACCTCAGAATGTGGTGTATTTGGAGGTAGGGTCTTTAAAGAGATAATTGAGTTACAATGAGGTAAGGAAGGTACAGGAGGCACAGAGGGGAGGCCATGTGAGGACACAAGGAGAAGATGCCAGCTACAAGCCAAGGAGAGAGGCCTTGGGAGAAACTGCCTCTGCAGACACCCTGATCTCTAACTTGTGGCCTCCAGAACTGTGAGACAGTAAATTCCTATTGTTTAAGCCACCCAGTCTGTGGTACTTTGTTATGACAAACTAATGAGCCAATGACTCACAAATGTTATTTTGCACTCAGACATCTCCCCCAGGCCCTAGGTGCATATTACTGTCTACATGACATGTCAGATGTGTATCAGGACCTCAGATTGAACACGAGCTCCTGAGATTTTCCACCCCAACCCTTCATTCTTTGCTATCTCAGTTAGTGATTGCAGGCTTTCATTTGCTCACACCACAAACTTCCGAATCATCCTGACCCTTCTCATTGTTGCAGGGTCTGCATTGAATCAGCAAGTGCATCCCACGAGCTCTGACTCCCCACTGGATCCAGAGTCTGATCTCTTAGTGCCATGTGCTTCACGGTCACCATGGTGGTCCTATCCTCAACCCCCTCTCACCTGAATTATTCCATCCCACCTTTCAGTCTATTCTCAACAAATCAGCCAAGATGATCATGAGAAAAATCGTAAGTCACACCATGCAATTCCTACTTTAAGATTTATCCAGTGGCTTCCCATCTCACTCAGAGCAAAAACAAAAATCCTGAAAGCCTTGAAGTCCACTCCACTCCCATCACCTTTCTGACCTCAACCCCAACAACATCCTAGCTCAACCTGCTCTAGTCCCTCTGCCCCAGGCCATTACTCCAACCCTCCATGCATGCTCACATTCAAGGTCTTCCCACCACGGCGTTTTCCCTTTAGTAAGCTCATTGCCTCCTAAAGGTAAAGTCTAACTGAAATGTTAACCACGATCTCCCAAACACTTCCTGTCCTCCTTCCCTATTGTTTTCTCCTAAGCACTTACCACTTTCCAACATACTCTTTATTTTATTATGTTACTCACCATCCCTTTCACCCACTAAATCTGAACTCCTTCAAGACAAGCATTATTTTTCTTTTGTTTTGTTTTCTGCTCCATCTGTAGTACCTATTACAGGATCCTGTATACAGTAGGTTGCCAATGGCTCCTTGCTGAACAAAAAGTGAAATGTGGATAAAAAATGGGAAAGTCGTCTCTTTTTTTATTCCTATATACTTAAATCAAATTGGAAATATAGTCCAGTGAAGACATTGACACTACGCTGCATGCTACCACCCACAGCACACTGTTTGTCTCCTAGGCATGAGCAGTTTATTTTTAATGAAATTCTATTGGCTTTTAAAAGATATGCTACGCTCTATTCGCCAGATAAAATTACAAAAAAATATGTGTAATGGTAGTTATTCTGACCTTGGAATTTATGTATCCTTTATTTATAATGCACATAGACTTGGTATATCTCAGTGCATCTATAGCTATGTGCCAGACTATTAGGTCATTACATATGAAATGTCCGATTTCAAATCTTAAGTGTTTATTATATATCAAACAAAAAGCAGTGCAATTAATCAAAGTATGCACCTGAACTATTGACACAGTTTTGCTATCTTGCCAATTGCATTTGAAAGACTGAGGATGTACCTTCACAATAAAAATAAAACTAGAAGTGTCACAGTGAAATATCAGAGATATCAACTGTCAAACTTAGTATCTAAGGGAATCAGACATTCCATATTTAACAACCTAATATTTCAAAATCCAATTTCTATCATCCAAATCACAATAGAGGAGCATTTGCTTTGTAACAGTGTAAGTCATCTTTATTCTAGCCTTCAAAAATAACTTACACCTCTTGGATTCTCCCCCATGAGGCTTCTCCCTGGCCAGCTCAGACTTTCTCTCATTGCACCGACATTCCCAGATGGCAAAAGAGGATAGCGTGGCTTCTGGAGGCTGCAGCTTGGAATGCCACCAACATGCCTCTGCTGCATTCCATCAGCCCAGCAAATCACAAGATCCACTCAGATCCAGGGGGGGCGGAAAAACAGACTTCACCTCTGAATGGGAAGAAGAGCAACTTCACCAAGGGACCAAGGGGAGTGGCGACTCCACCTTCACACAGTGAGGAGAACAGCAACATCTCATCCCAGAGATCAGAGGAACGTTGGGTCGTATTTTTCAATCTACTATAATCTATCATTTGTCCTAAATTATCCACATTACTTCTCTCTGGACAATGTTTCTGTCATCTCAGAGACCTTCTAAATCGTATCCTGATTGCAACACTGGACTTGAGGATCTCATGTTTTGTGTCAGGTCTGGATAAGGGAAGAATCTCAAATGCAGCTTCTCAGGTGCATTCCATCTTGATCCAGAGACTGCAAACCTGAAAGCCAAGCTCTCAGCTCTCCACACACATATAATGGCGAGTTACAGAGTGGAAAATGATAACAGACACACACGCCCATTCCAAATGGGGAGGACTAGAGGCTGGATGCTGTCATTAGTCTACAGAAGTTCCGAAAACCAGCTCAGACATGTTGTCGGGGTCTCCTTCTTTGGAGGTAGGAAATGTGCTGGTCCCTGGGAGTGGTCCTCTAATCTGTTTTTCTCCTGTGTTTTTACCTCTACCCCTTGGGTTCTTGACTTCAGGTTCTGAGACGTCTTTCTTATTCAATAAAAAACACTCCATGTTTGCAACTATGCAGCGTTCTCAATCAGCTCCTCGCCCACAGACGGTTGGGTGCTCAGATACCTCTTTTCATTTTTAAGTGCCTCTATTCCTTTTATTTCAAGCAATTAGCCTTTCACCAATATATTTCTCTTAATTTTTTTCCTAAGTGTCTTTTGAATCTTATTGGGGTTGACTCTATGCTCCAAAGGCCAAGTCCATAACTTGTTTCCATCTCTTTCTATTTGGGGTATGTCAAGCTATTGCAGGAAAGCAACTTTAAGATTCTTAGAGGCTACTTTATCTAGATTAGCAGGTCTAATTGACAAAGATTTAAGTTTTTCTAGGTCAATGTTTCACAATGCATGTTCTTCAAAACAGTAGCATGACCTGAGGACTTTCTAGAAATGCAATTTGTGGGCCCCACCATAAAACTAGTAAATCAGAATCTCTCAGGAAAAGGGAGGGACCTGTGTTTTAATAAGCCCTTCATATAATTTTTATGTCTGCTAAGGTTTGAGAGCCACTGTTGTACATTTTACCAAAAGGTCTCAGAGGCACACTCAGCACTTGGTCCTCATCTGAAGGCCATTTCTTACAATGAGAATCATTTGCAGATTAGAGAAATTGAGGATGAAAAACAACTTAATATTCCCATTCAGCAAGTCTAAGAAGCACTAAATTTCCTCTAAATTTCGCTTGCAAGCTGAAAAGTTTCTTCTTTAGTTTGTCTCTTTTGTGCAGTTGACATATCATATGCAGCTAGAGGAACCTAACTGATCTTTCCAACATCCTACCTAGAGATCTCCTTGGCCAGTCCCACACATTTTATCAGGGACCTTTTCTCTTATACAAGTTATCTCAGAATACAATTGTTTCATAACTAACATGGATTAACCATTTTCAGTCTTCATTAACAATTTCCTCATGACGTATTTCAGCCTCCACCAACAGTTTACCTTTTTTGTCTTTAGTGGTTTACAATGTCTTCATGCCTTCTCCTGTCTTTGGCTACCACTCATTCCCAACGCAAAAGCCACATGTTTTCAATTGTTAATACATCAGCATCCTACTTTTAGGTACTAAATTTTGTATTCATTATCCCTTGCTGTGTATCAACCACCCCAACACTTAATGTTTAAAACAACAGCCATTCATTTCCTCCCAACCCTCAGATTGGCAATTTGGGTTCAGCTGAGCTGGAGTTGGCAGGCCTCTCTGATGTACTTTGAGTTAGTTGGCAGTTCTGCTGGGGGCTGGTGCATGGAAGATCACCTCATTCATGCGCCAACAGCTGGCAGGGGCTGTGGGTAGAGGTGCCTCTGACCTAGTCAGTAGGCTCTCACATGGTGGCTGGGTTTTGAGAGAGAAAAACTAGAAGCTTCAAGGCCTCTCTCATAGCTTCCTAACATCATTCCTTTTGCATTCTTTTGGTCAAGGCAAATCACAAACCCAACTTATTAATAGTTTCAAGACCACCTTTTGCTGGGAGGAACAAGAGTATCACATCACCATACAAAGAATGAAGAAATATTTTAGGCATATTTTACAGTATGCCAAATTATGCTTAGGAAAATTTGCAAACTGAGCTCAAGCCAAGGATAAGTTAATGGCCCAAACCCCTTATATCCTAGAACCTTTACCAAAATAAGAGACTTTAGTAAGTCTCTGATCTAAGATGCCCACTAATGTATTTACCAAAGGCATAATCTAGGCAATAAATAATTATGTCAGTGTGTCATGGCACCGTGGCAAGAGGTGAACAAAAGTAACAGTGACAGTGCTATGGTTTAAGTTTGCTCTCGCCAAAACTCATGTTGAAACTTGATCCCCAGTGTGACAGTGTTAGGAGTCCTAGTGGGATGTTTTTGGACCATAGGAGTGGACCATTCATGAATAGATTAATGCACACCCAGGGAGAGCATGAGTTCTCCCTCTAGTGAAACTGGATTAGTTACTGCAAGAACAGATTGTTTCTTCCCATGTTTGGCCTTTTTGCACATGCCCACTTCTTTCCCTCCTTCCAGTTTCCACCATGAGTTGAAATGGTGTGAGAAGCTGACCAGATGCGGCTGCCAATCCTGGACTTTGCAGCCACTAGAATCATGAGCCAAGTAAATTATTTTCTTTATAACTTACCAGCCTCAGCTATTCTGTTATTGCAACACAAAATGGACCAAGACACACAGTGACTTCTGAAATGTCAAAGCCTGCCATTTCTTAGGACTTGTTTACCACCTGACTGACAATCTAAAATTGAATGCCAAATAAGAGAAAGTTAAAAGATGGTCAGTTGATCTAACAAGAGATACAGTTAAATCCAAACATGTGCTAATGTGACCAAGATTGCAAATAAGATATGAAGACAAATCATGCATGGGACCCCTGAAAATGATTTTAACATATTTGTCACCTGCATTACAGTGAGACTGCCTGGGATTTGATAGGTTCCCATACATTGAGTAAAGTGACACACACATTATGGACATCACAACATGAAACTAGAAAATTAATCCAATTATTATAAGGTGAAAAGAAAGAGGACTACACCAGGAGAAAAAGAAGGGGTAAAAGGGAGATGGGAAAGAGAGGGGAAGGAGAAGAAGAAAGAATCTTTGGAATGATTCATACCAGATCTACTCTAGAACACAGGAAAACCAATTTACCTCAGAGACAAATCCCAGTTTCCACCCTGAGCACTATATTTGTGCACATGTACTTTGAGAAATTTAGTTTGGGTCCATAAGGGATTTTGACATATTGAAGTACAGTCTCAGAGCTTCCCTTGACCTCATTTACTTAACCCATGTGTGGACAGACAACAGTTTAAAAAAAATAACATTTCTTCATTGCACTTGCCAAAATATAGCTGGCATTGTATTTTGTACTTACTTTCCTATTTTTATTGTTTATCTTCCCCTTCAGGGCAGGAGGAATGTTTTCTCCTTTGGTTCAGGGTGGCATCCCAAGTCTAGGTCATGCCTGACTATTCTTAAATGAAAGAATAAAGAAATGAACTTAGTGTGCAAGTGTGTGGCAACCTGGTGAGTATGAACATTTGCTTAACTGTTTAAGTAAAGATATTATAAATCATTATAAGTTAAATTCATATCTATTCTCCCATCTGGATCCTAGAACAATTTCTCCTTTATTATAATACTGAGAGTTTTAAAAGTCCTCTCACCTAATATTTTCTAAATTCATGAAATATAATATATGAGTCTTAGAGATATTTATCTTTAGGATTTCGGAATGAGACATCAGGATTTCCTGGAATGCTTAGGAATTCCTAAAGTCATGTTACACTGTTTTTTCATAACTATTTACATATTTTATTTTTTTTTTTATTTTTTTGAGACAGAGTCTCACTCCATTGCCTGGGCTAGAGTGCCATGGCGTCAGCCTAGCTCACAGCAACCTCAAACTCCTGGGCTCAGGTGATCCTTCTGCCTCAGCCTCCCGAGTAGCTGGGACTACAGGCATGCGCCACTATGCCCGGCTAATTTTTTCTATGTATTTTTAGTTGGCCAATTAATTTCTTTCTATTTTTAGTAGAGATGGAGTCTCGCTCTTGCTCAGGCTGGTTTCGAACTCCTGACCTTGAGCAATCCGCCTGCCTCAGCTTCCCAGAGTGCTAGGATTACAGGCGTGAGCCACCACACCCGGCCCCATTGCAGACCTTTTTGAAATCTTTTCAGATAATGGTAGATTTCTGTGCAGTTGTAAGAAATACTAGACCCTATAAACCCTTCACCCAGGTCCCCATTCCAATGGTAACATCTTGTATAACTATATATAGTATAACATCACAACCAGCAAATTGACATTGATACAATCCACTCACCTATTCTGATCATTCAGATTTTACTGAATAATCCAAATGGGTTTTAGATGTGAGGGCATGTGTGTGTTTGTATTTTTTGTTTCTTAAATGCGGTTTTATAACATATGTAGATTCTTGTGACCTCTACCACAGTCAAGCTGCAGAACGGTTCTATTACAAGGATCCCTTGTACGACTCTTTAGCAGCTACAACCACCTTTCTCCCTTCCCTCTTCCTAATCCTTGGTAACCACCTATCTCTCTTCCATCTCCATAATTTTGTTATTTCAAGAGTATTATATAAATGGAATCATACGGTAAGCAATGTTTTGAGATTGGCCTTTTCGATGTAGCATAATTCCTTTGAGATGTATCCAGTTGTTTCGTGATCAGTAGTTCATTCTTTTTATCACTGACTAGTATTCCACAGTATGAATTCCATAGAACGGTTTGTTTAACCAATCACTCTTATTGTAAATTTTACGAAGGGGTTAGGAAAACCAGTAAATGGAAATGCCAAAAATACAAACTCCTTCCCATGCACAAGGCCTGAGAGTGGGACTCAGGAGTTCACCAGCATAACTTTTATGTTTGTCCTCTCATATTTTGTGAGGTTGCGAGAAGTTTGTATGTTATCTCAAGATCCCTTAGCAGGTGAAAGCTTGATTAATAGAAACTTGATTAACAGCACACTGATGAGAAATAATGTGTTTTAAGCTAAAAGCGGGGACCGGTGACTTCATTGCGGCCTATTCCCAGGATCACAAATACATTTTACTTCCAGTAAAAATTATGAGCAATTGGTAGTGGCTGCCTGGAGGGCTGTGATGAGAAGAATCCAGAGGATGAGTCCAGGCTCAGTAGAAATAGAACCTAGTCTGATTCCTGATGTCTGCCATAGGCACTGTCAGAGATATTGCCACATCTGTGCCAGGTGTTTGTCACTAGTGGTGTTAACAGAGCTGAGTACATACCACACCAACTGAAAGGCCAACGATCAGCATGCAGTGTTTAAAAACAATGTTTAGAAAAACAAACCTGATAAGTGTCTCTTTAGCATTGTTCAGGCAAGGAGCTTCCAGTAAACAGGGTACCATTGCCAAATTGACCTCTGTAGTGGCAAAAGATGGCTCAGGCCAGGAGCTCCTTCATTACGATCTCCTAGTTCCTTTTTATTCTTACTCCACACTCATCAATGAAACATCTCATTCTGAGAGAGAAAGTACTAACCAAAAGAGCTAAAAGTTTTCTTTTCCCCTTGTATTTGAGCGTTTAGTAAGTGACAAGCAGGGTGTTAAAGCATTTATATACATTGCCCTCCTTCACTCTCACACAACCTTGTGAGGTTGGGTCCCATTATTATCCCCAGTTATAGATGAGGATGAAGGCTTAGAGAAATTCAATAACCCACCCAAGCTGGGAAAGGGGAGCCCCCAGTATCTGTCTCCACTGCCTCTTTTTTCTCTTTCTTAGTGTAAATTAATAAATTGGAGTTAGGCTTTATATACAAATCTCTGGTAAGGCAAATTCCCAGAGGACTGGCAAAATCAAGTGCTTGGATCTCCAAGGTTCAGGATCATACCTAGGAAATGGAGACCCAAGTGAGTTTTCTAAAGCTCCTCTTTTTAGTTGTGAGTCGGCCTTCCCAAACCATGCCCTTCCTCATCATAGTAACACACCATGACACAGGTCTCACCACAAATGATAGAATTACTGGCTGCTGTTGAGTATTTTTTTTAAGCATCTACAGGGTGAGAAAGTATGTTCATGCTAATAACAGTAGGCCTCACAGATTGGATTGGGACAAGTTTCCAAGGAGACCTACAAGAGAGTAGAAAGAAATAATTTTACAGACTACATAAGTGTTAAGAGTTTTAGATAGGTACAAACCTTTACATTCAGGTAAAAAAAAAGTTTCTATTTTTTCCTTCACATAGTTGTTTATTCCCACTGGAATATCCCACAAATAATCTTTGTTCTTACTTCTATATTTGATAGCTATAAAAGTGTTTTTAAATTTCTAAATTTATACTCACATTGCACCATATAACTTCAAGTTGTGAAGAACGGAAAACACATTCTTGTTATTGGGCAATCATGGAAAAGATTCTTTTATTTCACATCTCATAATGTTATTCATCAAGAAACTTGCAATGCTTACCAGATGATTCATTCTATTCTTTAATCTAAGAATATTATAGACAAATATTCTTTAAGATACGTTGATATTTCTTAACCTTATTTAGAAGAAGGGGAAATATAAGGGATTATATATAAGAAATTTTAAAACCAGGAAAGTTTGGCAAGTTGTATAGCAAATGAGGACCAGAACTGAGTCTCAGATGGGTCTGTTTTTGAACTATCAAGAAAAATTCATTGTGTCTTTTTTTTCATTGCGTCTGATAGCTTACACCAATATTCTATTTTCCTAAATGACCAGAAGAGATTCGTATAAGGGAACCAAGTGTCTAATCACCCACATGTGGTAGGTGCAATGAGCCAATCAACCACCAATCCATGCGAAATGTAAACAGAACTGTGGAGTAACAGGAACTCTCTTTCATTGCTGGTGAAAATGCAAAATGACATAGCCATTTTGGAAGACAGTTTAGCAGTTCCTTATTATTAAATAAACTAAACATACTCCTATCATATGATCCAGCAATCATGTTCCTTGGTATTTACCCAAATACCAAGTTAGAATGAGTTGGAAACTATGTCCACACAAAAGCCTGCACATAGATGTTTATAGCAGCTTTATTCATATTTGCCAAAACTTGGAAACAACCATGATGTCCTTTGGTAGGTGAATGGGTAAATAAACCATGGTACATCCAGACCATGAAAAATTATTCAGTACTCAAAAGAAATCAGCTATAAAGCTATTAAAAGACATAGAAGGAACTTAAGTGCATATTACTAAGTGAAAGAAACCAATCTGAAAAGGCTACCTACTGTATGATTCCAACTGTATGATATTCTGGAAAAAGCAAAACTATGAAGATGGTAAAAAGATAAGTGGTTGCTAAGAATGAGGTGGCAGGGAGGGATGATTAGGTGGGGTGCAGATTTTTAGAGCAGTGAAACTATATTGTATGATACTATAATGGTGCATACACGTTTTGATACATTTTTCCAAACCCATGGAATGTACAACACTGACAGTGAATCCTAATGTAAACTATGGATTTTGAGAGAGAATGATGTGTTAATATAAGTTCAACAATTGTAACAAAAGTATCACTTTGGTAGGGGATGTTGATAATGAGCGGGGTTGTGAATGTGTTTGGGCAGAGGGTATATTAGAAATCTCTGTACTTTTTGCTCAATTTTCCTATGAATTTAAAACTGCTCTCAAAAAATAAAGCCTATTAAAAAGAAAAAAAAAAACAGTGAGCAGAGCTGGCAAAAGAAGAGACTTTATCAAAATGTGTCTGTCACCTAGACGTGATCATCCTAACAGCTTATGTTGAGACTCAGAATCATATTCTTGGCCTAAATGGGATACAGTTATCTGAGAAAATTTTATTGTTAAGAACTGGATCAAGATTCCTGGTAAGGAAGAATCTGGCATTGTTGGGAAAATGATCAGGACTTTGGTAACAAATCCAGAACGTGAAGAGAGACTGGGATAGAAGAGGGGTCAGAGACGTCTTCTCCCTCCTGAAATAGGGTGGTCAACACTCAACTGTGGAGAAAAGTCAATGAATACAGAAGATTTCAAGTTTATTGTGGATCCATGATATAAAAATGCCTCCACCACTTCTAAAAGTATTTAGCAAATTTTACGTCAATCACTAATATAGTGAGAGTGGATTTTTTTATTGGGGCAGTTTGAGAAGGAAGACAGTGGGCCACTGATAGGTGGACTACAGAAACAGAATATATTGCTCATTTTAAGAAATATCTATATTTCTGATATATAGAACCCACATTTATACAACCGATAATTCAGATGAAAATTATTTTCTAATATGTCTTCCAGTGTTATAGAGATTTACTACAGGACTCCCTTACTCAAACAACAGATATTGGTAGATTCCAATTGTTACTAGGAACATGCGAGAAGGATAATGTTTATTTTTATCTTCAATCCTATCAGGATTACCCAAGAGGGCATCTTTGTACTTGCCTGGGGCACCAAAAATGGGAAAGAGTTTTCAAGAATGACATTTTTCAAAACAAAGTATGGGAAATTTTGAAACATTTAATACATTCTCATATCCTTATTTGAGTGAATAATATCATTTTCATTTTGAATTAGATGTGGCGGTGGTAAGGGATGCCAAAATCTTTTTAGTACCTAGGGTCCCTAAGGTCTTAATCCAACACTTTCCCCAAGGAATTTAAAAATCTCGATGAGGTGGCAGCGCATACATACATACACACATACAGGGAAGAAAGAGAGAATACACAGCATTCTATCACCATGTGGCAAACCGTGCATCACTACTATAAATGTAATCGGAATTTTATAAGACATTGGATAATAGTTTTATAGCAGAGATGAGACTTAAGCCAGGCCAAACAGATTAAGTAGGACCTTGGTATTCAGAAGGAGAAGTGGAATTTTTATAGCCATGGAGAATTTAAATAGCTAGACATTTTCATGACATCTGAAGATTTTCCTTGAAAACGTCTTTATTTACAGGTCATGTTTTAGGAACATGTTGTCAAACATCCTCATTCTCTGAGCCTTCAGGGGTTGGGGGTCACTATGCATAAAAGGATGTCGAATCAGGAGAATTGGGTTTTCCCCACAGGCGTCCTTTGGAAGCTGGATGTTGGGGAGGGATAAAGTCCCATCACAGGCTCAAGAGCCCCTGGGAAAACCCATCTTTGTGGAATTTATGGACTAGACAACAGTTTGAATTTGCTTTAAGGACTTTTGACCTTTCAGTCCAGTGTTTAGGGAATTTGCTTTGTTTGTTTTTAAGAAAAGAGAAATTGGGGTTAAGGACAAAGGAAATTTTTGTGCCCAAGTGATTTAAGAAACAAAGTCTAAAATAGGCAGGTCTTAGCCTCTTCAGCACACATTAAATTAATTCATTCTATTTCCCTTTAGTCATGAGAAACCCCTGCACCCTTTGCCTTCCCTTTATCTCCAACTCTATCAAAAAAAAGGTTACTATGTAAGTATTAGGAAGCCGAATAAAGAAAATGAGTGATGGCATATTTAGATGCTAAACAGAATATAATATATAATTTAACAGTGCTTAGAGCAAGCCTGTGTTTTATTGCTGGAGAAAAGTTAAGAAAAAAATTAAGAAGGTAAGAGTTGTGCTTCTCTTTCTTTTGTTAGGTAGAAGGATTTTTTCCTTTTCTTATCACATTTATACCATTTTTACTCTTAAAGTTCTAAAGTCAAAAGAGGCAGCATGTTCTGCTTATTTAAAAACTTAAATAATAATAATAATAAAAGTTTGGTTCCTTCTAAGAAAATATTCAACTGAGAATCTGTTGCTAATGGTCTGCAAGAATAACACACAAACTAAATGTGAAAACAAAAGGGCAATAAGAATGAAGAATTCAGACGGCACGTTGTGAAGGTTAACTGCACTGTTAACAGTGCTTACATCTAGACTAGACCATAGACCTAGAGCGAAATGGAAAATACTGGAAGGAACACTAATTAGAAACAGTGAAAAATTAACTCTCTTCAATTAATTTTTGTTTATTTTCTTCTATTGTAAAAATCAAATTACCATATATTATTAGACTAAATATATCACTGCCTTGGAACACTTCAACTCAGATGTTGACCGATCTTGCATATTAACAAATCTGTCCTTCATAGAACATTGAAAACCATCGCTCCACTTACCTTCAACAGTTCAACAATATATGAAAGGTTCTAATATTTGCCTATTTTGCAGGTGAAGATGCTGAAGGAGAAAGAGGGCAAGTACTTCTCAGAGACTCTATATTGAGTCAGGGCAACTTGGAGTATAAGCAATAGTCCTTGGATATTATTTTGCTACAGCATTCTAATGCTTCAGGGGCACAAATATATGTGGAGTAATTCTATTTTCTTTAGTTACAATAAAAGATGATCTTTTAGCAACCTTCCTAATCAAAGAATAAAACATCCCCTTTAGAAGTTTAATAATTGAAATTAATACAAAGAGTATCTAAATAAAATATTTAGAGCAACCTCTGGAAAAGCTATACAAAGAGATACACTTAAAAACATTATAAAATTCTAAAAAATGCTAAAGTAACCTTTGGGAAGTCAGGAAAAAGAAAACAGAGATGAAGAAACAGAAAATAACAAAAAAACCCTAATTCATCAATAATTACATTAACTATAAATGAACTAAATGTACCAACTAAAAGATACAGATTGGCCAAGTGGAGTAAGAACATGACCCATCTGTATGATGTCTACAGGAAACTTACTTCAAATAATGACAGATAGGTTTAAAATAGGAGGGTAGAAAAAGATACATCATACAAACATTAGTCAAAGGAAAGCAGGAGTGACTATATTAATATCAGAGAAAGTAGGCACCAGAACAAGAAAAATTACTAGCGGTATGGAGCAGAACTATATAAGGATAAAAGGGACAACAGTAATCCTAAATGTTTGTGTACCAAACAACAGAGGTGCAAAACTTGTGAAGCAAAAACTGATAGAACTGAAGAAGAAAAAGACAAATCCACAATTGTAGCTGGAGACTTTAACACATCTTTCTCAACAATTAAAAAAACTAGACATAAAATCAGCAAGTTTTTTTTAGCAGAGCCCTTGGAGACATTATTACACATGGGATTTCTCTAACATACGCTCTTTGATAGACACGGAACTTGGTATTCACTGGACACCTATAGAAAACTCCAAGGTTCTTTTTTATTTTTCTGGAAATAGCACTGCCCATAGTAGGAGGGCTTAAGGAATCATCCTGCTTTCTTAAGGACTTTTAAAAAAATCTGCAGATCCAAGTTAACACAACTTAATATCTAGATCCATTCTATGCAGAGGAAATGTTCTGACACATCACATCACAAAAGTAAAGTCTCAAACCCCATTAGGGAAGGCCTGATAGATATTACACAGAAGGCAGATGTAAAGAGAGTGGATCAAAGTCTCAGAGATGCAGAGATCAGCTCCACATAAACATGAGATTACAGTGGACAAAGGCAGCAAAACAGAACAAACAAAAACATGGCCAAGAATGCAGGACGCACCAAAGGAAAGGGTATGTGTGAAATAATTGATAAGGAAAAGCCTCCAGGCAAGATAGAAAATCATCCTGTGACCAGAGGTAAAGGCACAGAGTAGGAAATAGAGCACAGAGGGCAGAAATAATGATGAGGGTGGAAGAAAACACAGGTGCGATAGGAGCATAGTTCAGAGAAGGCTTCCAGGCAGAGATGCTGCCTCAACTCACTACAAGGAAAATAATAAGAATTTCCAATGCTTGTTCTTCTTGTTTAGTGTGAAGGCGGTACACTTGGCATCAGTCTACAGTGATATGAAACATTTGAGAAAGGCCCAAAGAAAGGCAAACTTACACCACAGCATTGGTCTCAGGAAAACACTGAGCATAAAGAAAGGACTCCCATATATTCATCTGTCATATTTGCTGAATAATACCCGTAAGCACAGAAATTTGGCTGCAGGGAAGAAAAGTTTTGCCTGATTCATATACCTACCACTTTCTTAATATTATTCTCTGTTAATTAAACTTATTACTGTAACCAGTTAAACATGACGGTCACATTTCAGATATTCCCAGGTATATGCCAGTAAGGAAATCCTTGAAAATAACCTGAGGAAGGAAGTCCACACAGTACTGTATTGATTTGAGTGGTTCTGCTTCATGAAGAAAAATGAACTTGTTTAAATGTTTAAACATGCAGTTTAAATGCACTTGTTTGCCTTTGGTGTTATTGAGCTTCCTGGAACTAGAGGAATTTTAAAAGGGGATAGAGAAGAAATACTTGCACCATTAGGACATGGAATAGATGACCTCTGAAGTCCCTTCGAACTCAAAGAGCTTACGTGTATTTGTCTAGGTGCTGGTGAATCCAAACAGCATCTGCTGGGCATTTGTTCTCTCCAAGGGCTATGCCTGATGCTTACTTACATTCAGCTTAATTCAAACATTTTTGTTTTTAGCACCTATATCAGATATTAGGTATTGAAGACATGGAGATTACTGGGATCCCATTCATGAATTCAAGAAGTGTATAGTCTAATTGGAAGCAGACACCAAACCAACAATTTCACTTTAATTAGACAAGCCTCTGGCACCATTTCGAAGATAAATAAAAACAACAACAATAGCAACAACAAAACAGGACTACAGAAATTCTATTTACTAATTTATCTCAAATGCATTTCTTAGGATTATTGGTTTTCTCTTGGGAGTAGACTCTCCTTCAGGAAAAAAGTCGCAAGTCTACCCAAGTAAGACTTTTAGTCTCACATCTCTTCTAAATATTAACCTTTATGAACCAGAGCTAAGGCCACATGACAAACATTTATTGAACATCTATTATGTGTTGACCACTGTACTAGGAGATTTGAAGTCAAAGATGAATAATTATACCCCCTTCATGGGTTTCATAGTCAGTGAAACAGCCATGTGAACAAATGCAATAACATGCAACTAAGGAATATACAGAAGAAACATACCACTAAATGGGAAATAAGAGGGACATAGATGAGAAGTAGGAAGCCCTAAGCTAGGATGTAAAACAAAACACAGTTGAGATAGTATGAGAGTTTCTTCTTTAGCTTGCCTAATGAAAAGGTATTTGGGCTCAGAGAATTATGGTTAAATGCTTTGGTTAAATTATGAACCAAATTTTAATTTATAAAAATAAAAAATCAGGATCATCAATTTCTGCAAAGGTGAAACCTGGCTTCTAAATGAATAGTCAGTCTCAAATGGTTGACAAACTTTAGGGTACATAAGAATAAACTAATGATCAGTGCAATACAGTTATGGGGGCCCCTTCTCCAAGATTCAGTAGGATGTGGTTAATCTGAATTTATAATAAGCCCTTCAAAAGGTTCTGGTGCAAGTGGTTTAGGGGCCACTTTGGGAATACTTTGGATATATCCCAACTTTCCGACTACTAGAAAAAAAGCTGATGGTTCATCTCCTGCACAATTCCATCTTCCGGTCTCATCAAAACCACTTAGGCTTTTCTGACATACTATTTTAGCTGAATATTTTATCTGAGGAACCATGTATTTTGAGGTTTTTATAGATATATTTGTCAATTTTGATGATTTTTAAGCAGTGCCTAAAAAGCCACGTATAATTCAGATAGTTTTGAATCAATTGCTGCCAAACAAATCAGACACTTTGATATATTAAGGAATTTTATATATATGTGTGAAATAAAATCACTCTCTAATTTTTCACAAATCTGAATTTAAGTTGGATTTGCTTGAAAGCAACATATACCTGTAGACCATATTATTTTCCTAGCATAGTACACTGGTTGCCACTCTATTAAAGCAAACAAAGACCTAAGGATTTAAGAATGAGATTTGGGGGCTAATTTATATTAACATAATCTTAAATTATTCAAGATGGATCATATTTTTGAGGAGCCATATACTTTGAGATACTTACAAGTACATTTGTCTTCCCTTCTCCATGATAAATCATTTTTAGACAGGGTCTAAAATAGCCCTGTGTAATTCAGATTTTTGTGAATTAATTATTTATAATACAATTATAATACTTAGTTCATGCATAGATGCCTCTAATTCCTTCCTGCATCTTTGACTGGAAAGAGTTAATTGCTTTTCCACTGACACAAATTGGCAAAGCCCTTGATGAAAAAAAGTCATCTTCAGCCTGGGAAGTGTGTTTTCTTCTCACTTAATCAAAAACTTAGAGCTAAATGCCTTTCCCCAGATCATGCAGAGAACAATGGCTCTCCATTCATATTTGTAGGCCCGGGACCTGACCTGTTTTCATACAAAGTATCCCTGGAAGGGATGCTGAACAGTAAAGTCCTTCTACCTTCATTCACCAGTGCATCTGGCCACTTCCCCTGAGAAAAAATACCTTGGAGCAAAGCCATTCACTTTCAAAGGCGGCATTACACAATCAGTGATGTTTTATATTATCCACCCCATTACCATTCGTGTTCACTTACTCTCTCCATTACCACTCCTACCACCCATGTCCGCTTATTCTCATGCAGAACTTATGAGCCTTTTAAAAATCAAGTTGACCTTTTCCCCAGATTTCCAGATAACCCCATAGCCTCTTTTATCAGCCCTGAGAGCATGATAAAATGGAGAGAGCATTGGATAGACTTTGGGAGACACGGATTGTGACCTTGTTGCCGTCACTAACTGGGCAGTCACTTTCTGTAAGGTGTACGACTTAGAATCTCTCATCTGAGTTATACAATGTCTCTCCTCTTCTTTTTGTAAAATTTTCCTGCTGCCAGAGTAGTTGGTACCTAGCTTGGTTTCTAGTAAGACACCTCTTGTGTGCAATGCTGCAGCTTTTCAAGGTATATGCTGTTCACCAGGTCCCGTTTCATCCGGTGCAAGCACCCGACACACAGAGTGAGAGGGCTCATGTGGACAGTCAGGTGGTGTGCAGGCAACTGTTACTTTGTGAAGCAAATTCTAATTGATGTCCCTTGTCTTTCTTCATTTACTGAAGTAAAATTTGGTAAAAGTCTCCAGTTTTCTTTTTTAATGGTGAATTGTTAAATAAGTCAGAACCAAATGTACTTTTTTTTTTTTTTTTTTTTTTGAGACAGAATCTCACGCTGTTGCCCCGGCTAGAGTGCCGTGGCATCAGCCTAGCTCACAGCAACCTCAAACTCCTGGGCTCAGGTGATCCTTCTGCCTCAGCCTCCCGAGTAGCTGGGACTACAGGCATGTGCCACCATGCCCGGCTAATTTTTTCTATATATTTTTAGTTGGCCAATTAATTTCTTTCTATTTTTTTAGTAGAGACAGGGTCTTGCTCTTGCTCAGGCTGGTTTCGAACTCCTGACCTTGAGCGATCCACCTGCCTCGGACTCCCAGAGTGCTAGGATTACAGGCGTGAGGCACCGCGCCTGGCTCCAAATGTACGTTTGATGCCATGTATTACTAAAACATCATTCTTCAGTCTTTAGCAGGGAACACAAAACAAAACTCCATTAATTTGGAGTTTTCTAATGAAAAATGTATAACAGCTCATCTTGGGCTGAGATGAGGATGTGCCAACCAAAGCGTTTTAACTTGGGAATGTATAGACCTCAATGCATGAATTATTTTTATAGAAATTGATGCTAGTCATAATTAGTTTTTATTTTTTCTTTGACTCTATTAGTAATCACCTTGTTGACAGTTATTATGTACAATTAATAGTAGTAAAAACTACATTTATAATAATAACGATAGAAATAACTAGGCTTGAGCCCTTACTATTTACTACTACTACTACTACTACTATTTACAAGGCACTGTTCTATGTGTTTTATGGACATATATTATTAAATCCTTTCATTAACACTATGAGATAGGAATATTATTACCCCTATTTATATAAAAGGAAAACAGAGATTAAGCACCACATGTATTCACCATCAAATTGGTATTAACTGATCAACACTTAAGTGCACATATAGTAATAACATTCATTGGGTGTCGGGCAGGTGGGAGGAGGGATGGGTATATACACAGCTAATGGGTGCGGTGAGCACTGTCTGGGGGATGGACACACTTGAAGCTCTGACTCAGGTGGGGCAAGGGCAACATACATAACCTAAACATTTGTACCCCCGTAATATCCTGAAATAAAAAAAAAAATTTAAAAAGACACCAAAAAAAAAAAAAAGAACTTGCCTAAATTTACATAATTGTTCAAGCTGGAATTTAAAAATACACAGTCTGAATGCAGAGTCTAGACACTTAAACCACCGCACTATACTGCCTTAAGTGCACTAATTGGCAATTTAAGCACATTGGGCTTTACTGGTTTAAAACAGCAAGGTTTAATCATTTGCCCTCATGTCTCAGAATTTTTCAGTATAGTGAGAAGGTCTTGAGCTTTTTAACCACTAATGAAACATATAACTGGATAAGAAAAAAGTTACAGAATAAAATTTCTTCAAATTTTTCCATGTTTTCTTAAGCTTTTGGTATATATGATGGCTTCTCTACAGGTCAGAGATGACAGATCCCAACAAATGAAGAAATAAATATGTTTTGACATAAAACTTAGAAACAGCTGATTATCAGTCATAATGGTTCATTTTTTATAGACATATATTTTCTGTTGTGATTTTATGCTATATGTATAAAGTTATATATTCTGCTAGTAAAACCAGCAATTACGCATTTCAGCATTTCATGGTCCTTCATAAAAAGCACTATGTAGGCATCCATCAATCATAACATTTATTGAGTACCTACTATGTTCCAGCTACTAGAGATAAAAATGATTAAAAAAAAATTCCTATATAATTAAGAAAAAACAAATATATAAAGAAATAACTACAATAGATTGCTACATTGGATTTTTTTTCCAGTCATTATACAGGCACTATACTAAGTAATAAAGACATAGTAACAAACAGAATTCTTGCTACATATGGAAGGACAGATGATGAACAAATAATTTATGTCAGATGGAGAGAAGTACTGTGGATAGGAAAAAGCAGATTCAGGTAGACAGGGAGTTTCGAAGCAGTGGTTTCTATTTTAAGTGATATGCTCAAAAAAGACCTCTTAGGTGGTATCTGAGCGGAAATCTAAAGGAAGTAAGGGAAGGTACCATGTGGTTATCAGGGGAAGAGGGTTTCAGGCAGGGGGAAGAACAAGTGCAAAGACCCTGAGACAGGAAAATGCTTGAAAGTACAGGAAATATCAAGGACCTCAGGTGGCTGGAAAGAAGTCGAAGAGGAAGTCACAGAGATCACAGGGCATTAGGTTGGTTATGTGGGGCTTTGTAGGCAATTGTTAGGAGGCTGAGTCTTTTCCTGAGTGAGATAGAAAGCCATTCCAGTATACTAAAGAACTGTGACATGGTCTGCCTTATATTTGAAAAGGATCACCCTGCCTAGTGTATAGATACTCTGTAGCAAAGTGACGCTAAGATGGAAACAGAGATGATATTAATAATTAGGAGGCTACTAAAATAAATCACCCAAGAAGAGATAGTGGGCCAGTTGCGGTGGCTCACGCCAGTAATCCTAGCACTCTGGGAGGACGAGGTGGGAGAATCGTTCAAGGTCAGGAGTTTGAAACCAGCCTGAGCAAGAACGAGACCCAGTCTCTACTAAAAAGAAAAAAAATTGAAAGAAATTAATTGGCCAACTAAAAATATATAGAAAAAAAATTAGCCAGGCATGGTGGCGCATGCCTATAGTCCCAGCTACTCGAGAGGCTGAGGCAGAAGGATTGCTTGAGCCCAGGAATTTGAGGTTGCTGTGAGCTAGGCTGATGCCACGGCACTCACTCTAGCTGGGGCAACAGAGCAAGACCCCATCTCAAAAAATAAAAATAAAAAAGAAGAGATTGTGGCTTAGACCAGGGTGAAAGCTTTGGAGGTGCAGAGTGATTATATTTAGGACATATTCTGTCAGTAGAGATAATAGGATAGTTGGTTGATGGGATGCAGTATGTATGTGAGAGATGGAAAGGAGTCAGGGATGGCTCAAAAGTTTTGGTTAGAGCAACTGGAAGAACAAAGTTGGCATTTACTAAGATGGAAAAGAGGAGAGAATGACCAATTAGTTGTATTTGGGTAGGATGTTGCCCACAAAGGTTTTGTAACAATAGATAAATAACACTTGAATGAAATCTTTAGTAGCTATTATAAATTTAAAGAAAGTCATCTGGGAGCATGAACAAGGATTATTCCATCAGAATGAGCACTATTAGCCAGGGCAAGGGCAGATGAAGAAGTAAGAATGTTGTAAGGACTACAGGCAGTCTGTTGGGACTGGAATATAATGTGAAAGATTGGGCTGTAGGCCCATTAGTGCCCCATTGGGCACTAATCAACTTAGATTTTATTCTAATCTTTTCTATCAGGACTTTGGGTTTCTAGGTGGGTCCATTAATGTCTTTGCCTCAAGACTCATTTTAAAAAAAACAGAATAAAAACAACTGCTTTACTTACTTCATAGGAAGGATGGGGTTTATGAGAGCACTTTATGAAATGCTTCACAAATGCTAAAGCATTTTAAACATGTAAGGTCCTTCATATTATAATTAAAGCTCGTGAATTAGTTTTTCTTATGTCTGATCTTCCTGAGCAGCTTATAAACTCCAACTGGGTAGAACCTAACCTTTTTAGCCCAGACAATGGTTCCCAGATCAGCTGCTCATTAGCTCTATTTGGGAAATATTTTAAAGATGCACATTCCCAGCGCCTGACCCATCCCAGATATCCTGACTCAAAATCTCCAGGGATGGGCTCAGGAACAGGAGCTCCCCTGTGACTCAGATGACCAGCCAGACCGGGGAACTATGGTTACACGACACTGGATATCTTCCACCGTCAGCAATGCCCAGCACCAGTAGATAATAGGAATTTATATCTGATAATGGAGAAAGATTAAAATACAAATGTCTCTGCAAGAGGTAGTCTTGAAAAAGGCACACTAATATATAAATGACAATGTGCTATCTGGTTAGAATAGGTTTGAATAGGGGAATGATTCATAGAAACCAACCTCAAAGCTAAAATTGATCATCTGGTCTTGAATCCTGACTTCGTTTAGGAAGAGAAGGTGAAAAAGAAGAAATGAAAATTTCAGAATGTAACCTAGGATTGAGCCTGCTATCTTTGTGTCTTTCCTATTCCTT